>APFE030784323.1:204224-278206 GCA_000404065.3 Pinus taeda | reverse complement strand
GAATGTCAAGGTGACAATTCTTTGCGCAAAACCCCATAACCAATATGTAATTATTATGATATGTTTTCATCAAGCATTCTCTTAGGAAATTATGGATGGTTGGAGATACTAAATCTACCCATCATGGTAGAGACACAAGAAATTACTCTATTTTAATCGGTAAACATGATTCCATGCTATCTAGTTTCCAATTTAAATTCAAGGTGAAATTCTACTTGTTTCCATTATTCTCTTAGAGATTTGACAAAGATCACATTGACTTCAATCTCTTCATTCCACTATAGGATGCTCCATTAGAGGAGTTGCAATAACAACAATATTCTTATCTTATTATGCAAAGAGGGAAAAGCACATGGTTGGGGTCTCACTGGTTATGAGAGGAGGGAAATTAAAGTGATTGCATCCCCTAGATCTCCTATAAGAAATTTACCAACATTCTCATATGAAGAACTTTGATAGGATACAAATTTCTTCGATGAGGAAAACAAAATTGGTGGGGGAGTGGGGTATGGGTCAGTCTATCTGGGAAAACTTTTGGATGGATGAGCTGTTGCAGTGAAGACATTGTATCAAGAGGACTCTAGGAGAGTTGAACAATTTATTAACGAGGTAACCATATTTTCGTCATTGAATCATCTATATGTTGTTCGCCTTTATGGCTACACCGCTACAATTAGTCTAAAGCTTCTTTGGTATAAAAAATTGTTTCAAATGGGACCTTGGATGATCGTCTTCATGGAAATCGCAAGTTTCTCAAAGGATTACCATGGAACATTACTTGAACATTCCCATTCAAACAACCAAGACCTTCACATTCCTTTATAATATCGATCCACCTATATTCCACAGAGATGTAAAATCCTCTAATATTCTCTTCGATGAACAATTCAATATCAAGGCTACATATTTTGGTCTTTGGAGAGTAGTGCCTATAAATACCTCACATGTGACTACTTCCCCACAAGCCACATGAGGGTATGTGGACCCGGGGTACCATCACTGTAATCAACTGATAGAGAAATTGAATGTGTTCATCTTCAGGGTTATTTTCATGGAGATCATCTCTGCTAAATTAGTAATGGCCATAAATTGGAATAGAGGGGAAATCAACCTTATCTTCACAACAATATCGAAGATCCCAGAAGAGGATTTGCATGAACTATTGGGTCTACAACTAGACATTGAAAAAAATAATGAGGTGAATGTCATAGTAATTGCAGTTGTAGAATTGCCCTTTAAATGTCTGGCATCAAAGATTGATGCTAGACAAATCGTGAAAGATGTTGTTGCGGAGCTTGACGAAATAAGGGTTTCCTTTCCAACTCTATATTAACACTTGGGCATTAACAAAAAACCATCATCTCCCACCTCAGTGCAAGTCATCTCTGTTAATTTTAGATAGCGATGGTATAGTTTATGCTTAATCGCAATTTACTTCAATGTTCATTTAGTATCCCAATAACAATTTCCAATTATATCCAGTAGTGAACACATTAACTTATAAACATTGATAGTAAATGGAGATAGAACATAAAATCATATGTAGAATACAAGCAAACACATGAGATAAGATGTGGTAGATGCTAGGGAAAATCCCCAATGCGAGGAAACAATTTGATAAAATCTTCTCATTATTCTTCAATAGTTCAATAGACAAAGAGAGAGTACAAATATCATAAATACAAGACCAAAACAAATATTCCAAATTAGTAGTCAATGCAGCCCTAACGAGAAAGCTAACAATTGTCAAAGCTGCCCCAAATCATCCTCTAATCAAATCGGTCAGCAAAATAAAAATGTGGCCTCCAAAGAGGGTCAAATTCAATTGAAAACAACTCGATCAACCAAGACAAACCTTGTTGTAATTTCTGTGGTCAAACCATAAATTCAAAGTTGTGGTAAACATAGTCAAACAATCCCTAATCAACTCGAATTTCATGCCAAATAATGTGGCTTGAAAAGATCGAAATTCTGGTCCAAAAACATAAGTCAACGTGTTAGGGGCTAGCCCTAACCCCTTTATTTATGTAATAGACCCAATGGGGTCGAGACATAGTCATAGTTAGTTAAAGAGTCAATAAGGTCCGTATTAATAATTGTAAGTGGTTGACCTACATTTAAGAAGGGGACAACAGTTAGTTGCAAATGGATCATAATTAATAAATAAAGTGGTTAAACCATGTTATGTAAAGGACCACTAGTCATTAGGTTTTTGGAGGTCATTTAGCTATAAATAGTCATAGTTAGAAGGGAAATATGATCAAGTCTTATTTGTAATCGAGCTCTACTCTATTGGAGGTTGCTCCCTCGAAGAGGCGAGTGAACATTGCAGCTATCTGTGAATAATAAAATACTTGTTGTTTTTCTTATTTTAGTCTATGTTCTAGGTTGTATTTCTTCACATATCTAGTATTCTAGAATTTCTTCCAGGTCAAGAGCATAACAAGTGGTATCAAAGCACTTTCTAGGGCTGATTGTACCTCCAATTTCCACATATATTTTTTTTAGGCTAGAGATGTGTTTTGGCATCTTTAATCCATGGGATTTATCATTGAGCACATAAACCTGCACATTTGGGGAGGCATGCACGCAAGAAATACAAGAGATGATCATGCTTGTTGGAATCCCTTGTAACCCCTGTGGGTACCTGTTGGAGTAGTAACGCATTAGACAGAACCATGCACATACTGCACTTCCATGTACCCTTTGGGTATATCAGAAGCACCTAGGATCACCTAAAATGTCACACTAGATAAGCCTTCAGCCATCTTGTTGCTACATCGCATTGAGAACAATACTAGGAAAGATTACTTGTGGGTACAATAGGGTAGTCTGGTAGTATGGTTAAGGGTATGGTTGACCCTCCTTAGTTAGCACCGTGAAATACTAGGCTGAGTATTATTGCTAGTCCCTTATGTATATTGTGATCCGCAACACTTCACACTCCTTTTTGACCAAAGTTCCCTCTGTGCTCTGAAGATTGCCCATTATCTTATCTTCCAGCTCAGATCGAGCAATTGGAGTTCTACCGCCAGAGTACAATTTATATCTAATAGTTGGGGTTCTAACATTGTCATACTAATAAAATCCAATAGTTGGGGTTCTGCTGCAACAGTTCAACTAACATTCATCCGTTGGGGTTTTGCAGGTAGATACAACTCTCTCTGCAGTGAGGCTTCTTGCTGCTATAGTCCGAACCCAATTTTCCCAGGACATTGGGTAGGATCAAGTTTTCTAGAATTCTACCACTCTACTATCGATCTAGGGGGAGTAAAACTCCTTTTGGAGTAAAGAAAAAAAGAGACTTCACCGACAAAATTCAGCATAACAAGTTGATCACAGTGGTACCATTCACTTGCCAGCCTCAAGTTTTCGGCAGTCCCAAATTTTTTCAGGGTGACTTCAAGTGACCAAGATCGGTGTATGGTAAAAATTAGAGCTCAACTCATGGCCAATGAAAAAATCAAGTGCCTTGAAACAAGGTTGGATGAGTTCAAGGTCCAATTGGGAAAAAATGCAAATTCCCTTGTAGTATCCACCAATAGGGTATCAAGGTCTCATCAAGAAGAGCATGGTATTACTGAAAACCTCAAAGAGAATCTAGGCATCATATTCACTTCAATGGAAATCACCAACATTCCCACCATCGCACACCCAAGATAGACATGTATAAATTTGATGGCTCTAATCCGATAGTATGGGTAGCACATGGAACAATAGTTCACCCTTAATGGTATCTGCAACAATCAAGCTAAACTACGTGTGGGAGCCCTTTACTTGGACCAAGAGAGATGACAATGGTGGTAGTGGCATCTAAAATTTTATCCCAGGAACATAACTTGGCACGTGTTCTCAAAAGCCCTTTGTGACCGCTTTGACAAAGAATCTAATTCTTTGGGCCTTCTCACTAAGCTCCGACAGACACTAATAATGAAATACTACATTACAGCCTTTGAAACATTGTCCATAAAAACGTAAGGTCTAGGTGATGAATTCTACTTGGAGTCTTTCATCAATGGTCTCAAAGAAGCCATCCAAGCACATGTCTCAATGCACCACCCACCTATGTTGATAGGTGCTTACAACAAGGCTATTGAGGTGGAACTTTCCTTAACTACTCTGTTTACTTGTCCAAAATTTCTAGCCAAGGGGCATCCCACCTAGGCTCAGGGCCCTACCCAAACACTTAAGGTTCAAAATGTATCTCCAAAAGAAATGACTAAAAGAAGAAAAAAGGATTGTGCTGCTACTGTGATGAAAAATACTGGCTGGGGCATAAATGGAAGGAACCAAAATGATTTCAAATTGATGTTACTGATACTAGCTCATCTAAGGAAGCCCCACCCCATGGGGGGCTAGAGGACGAAGTTGAAGAAACCCATCATGACAATGATCTCATAGATATGCTAGATGAACCAGTTATCTTGCTACATGCTTTAGCGAGAATTTCCACACCCCAAACTCTCAAAATCACAGGCTTTCTTAAATATCACCCCATAGTGGTATTGATTATTAGTGGTAGCACTCATAACTTTATCCATAAGCGAGTCGTCAAATTTGTTCATTGTTTTGTACAGGCAGTCTCTAATTTCCAAGTCCTTATTGTGGATGAGGTGACAACAAAATGTGAAGGTCATTGTGAAAAGATTAAACTTCAGATGGGAAACTACCACCTAAAGACCCACACGTTTGTGATTAATACGGGTGGTTGTGACATTATCTTGGGTGTTGAAATGCTTCACACACTCAACTTGATCACAATGGATTTCTGGGAGCTATATAGGATCTTTAAGCATAATGACCACATTCATACACTACGTGGACTCCAGGGAGGTGATCCTACTATCATCAGTTCACATAGAATGGAAAATTTGTTAAAAAAGGGCCATCATAGAGTCATTTCCCAATTTAATGCCATCCAGGACATTGAATCCACCACTCTTCATATTCACCATGAGATGCAAAAGGTCTTAGACAACCACCAACTAGTATTTGATTAACCTAAAGAGCTTCCACACTCTAGAGGTGAACATGATCATAGCATCCCTTCGGTCTCAGGGGCCCAACCGCCTATTGTTCACCCATATCGATATCCTTTTGCCCAAAAGAATGAAATTGAAATTTTTTTCAAGGAACTCCTTGAATACAGTGTTATTCGTCCTAGCATCAGTCCATATCCATCACCAGTGGTTATGTTGCTAAAGAAATATGGAGAATGGAGCATGTGTATGGAATTTTCAGTCCTCAACAAGCTCACTATCAAAGACAAATTCCCTATTATGGTTGTTGATGATCTGCTTGATGAACTACATGGTGCTCAATTATTTACCAAGCTAGATATTCACTCTGGCTATCACAAAATACACATGAAAGAGGTAGACATTCCCAAGATTGCTTTCTAAACTCATTAAGGCCGTTATGAATCCTTTGTCATGCCATTTGGTCTTTGTAATTCTCCATCGAATTTTCAAAGCCTCATGAATCACCTGTTGAAGCCATATCTCCCAAAAAATTTCCGCTTATTATTTTATGACATCTATAGCCTAACCTGCAAAACAAATCTTCAACCTGTAGACCTGATCTTGCAGCCACTTTGGAATAACAAAGTATTGGTCAAATTGTCCAAGTTCTCTTTTGGAGTGGAAGAAGTCAAGTATTTGGGACACATTGTGGGTTGTCAAGGTGTCAGGGTTGATCCCAAAAAGATATAGGAAATGAAATATTTCCCCGAACCCAAAACCTTTAAGAGTTTTAGGGGATTCTTTGGTCTCACTGGCTACTATCACAAATTTGTTCGCAATTATGGTTGCATTGCTAGACCCCTCACTACCCTTCTCAAGAAAAATTCATTTCTCTAGACCAATGCAACACAACAGGCATTTGTGGCTCTCAAATAGACCATGTGTTCTACTCTAGTATTAGCACTACCATATTTCACCAAATCTTTTGTAATTAAATGTGATGCTTCAGGTATAGGTATTGGTGCGGTATTAATGCAGGAAGGTCGAACCTAGGCTTTCACCACCTAACAACTGAGTGGCAAACATCTGGGTCAATCTACCTATGAAAAAGACATGATGGCCATCTTACATGTAGTAGATACATAGCTACCATAATTATTAGGGCGATGTTTCCAAATCCATACAGACCATCAAAGCCTCAAATATTTTTTGGAGCAATGTCTATCCTTGCCAAAGAAAAAAAAGTGGTTGGCCAAAATGTTGGGATATGATGATGAGATAATTTACAAGGAAGGGCATGACAATGTCATAGTTGATGCTTTATCATGCCAATTTGAGGATGAGAGCACCCTGCTACCAATCTCTCTTCCCATACCAGATTTTATTGAAGAAGCCCACACGGAATGGTTTTCACACCCCTCTCTCTCCCAAATTATTAATAACTTAAGAGAAGATCCTAATTCCTTAGTTGTGTACTCTTGCAAGGATGATATTTTTCGCTACAAGGGTTGAGTATTTATATCCCCGACATCCACCCTAAAAACCCGCATTTTGGAAGAATTGCACTCATATCCCACTATAGGGAATTCAGGCTTTTAGAAGACTTATGCTCACACTCGTCGTTCTTTCTTTTGGATTGGCATGAAAAATGGCATTCTTACTTTTGTAGCTGAATGTGATGTGTGTCAACACCACAAAGGAGAAGCAAATAGGTTACCAGGAACCTTACACCCATTGCCACTCCTTGCCTCTGTCTGGATGGATGTTTCCATGGATTTCATTAATGGTCTTCCAAAGATGGGCAACAAATCTGTCATCATGGTGGTTGTGGACAGACTTTCTAAATATGCTCATTTTTGTGCTCTACCCCACCCATTTACCCCCACTTTGGTGGCTCAAGCTTTCATGGACCAGATCTTCAAATTTCATGGCATGCCAACTTCCATTGTGTCTGATCGTGGCCCAACTTTCACCAACGAATTTTGGCAAGAGATTTTCAAGCTATAAGGCACCCAACTGCAACTACGTATTGCCTATCATCCCCAAATCGATGGTCAAACAGAAGCAGTCAACAAATTTTTGGAGACATATCTAAGGTGCTTCACTTCAGAAAAGAAGCATCAAGGGGTAGAGTTGCTACCTTTAGCTGTATGGTGGTATAATACTAACTATCATGAAGCCACCAAGATGAATCTACCATATGAAATAGTGTATGGCCAACTCCCACCTTCACCTATTTCTTACATTTCTGGATGCATTAAGGTGTAAGCAGTTGATCAACTCCCCAACATCCACCCTCAAAACCCGCATTTTGGAAGAATTGCATTCATATCCCACTACGGGGAATTCAGGCTTTCAGAAGACTTATGCTCGCACTCATCATTCTTTCTTTTGGATTGGCATGAAAAATGGCATTCTTACTTTTGTAGCTGAATGTGATGTGTGTCAAGGCCACAAAGGAGAAACAAATAGGTTACCAGGAACCTTACACCCATTGCCACTCCCTGCCTCTGTTTGGATGGATGTTTCCATGAATTTCATTAATGGTCTTCCAAAGGTGGGAAACAAATCTCTCATCATGGTGGTTGTGGACAAACTTTCTAAATATGCTGATTTTTGTGCTCTGCCCCACCCATCTACCCCCACTTTGGTGGCTCAAGCTTTCATGGATCAAATCTTCAAACTACATGGCATGCCAACTTCCATTATGTATGATCATGACCCGAACTTTTACCAATGAATTTTTGCAAGAACTTTTCAAGCTACAAGGCACCGAAATCCACCTAAGTATTGCCTATCATCCCCAAATCGATGGTCAAATATAAGTAGTCAACAAATGTTTGGAGACATATCTAAGGTGCTTCACTTTGGAAAAGAAGCATCAATGGGTAGACTGGCTATATTTAGTTGTATGGTGGTATAATACTAACTATCATGAATCCACCAAGATGAATCCATCATATGAAACAATGTATGGCCAACTCCCACCTTCACATATTTCTTATATTTCTAGATTCTCTAAGGTGCAAGCAGTTGATCAACTCCTACAAAACCATGTCGCCATGCTAGCTCGTCTCAGAAAGATAATCTCCATCAAGCTCAGAATCAAATGAAGCAACCGGAAGACCAACATCATCCAGAGTGCACATTTCAAGAAGGGGATCAAGTATTCCTACGACTGCAACCATATAAGAAAACATCACTCAAAGAAAAGGGTTGCTAGAAACTAGATCCAAAATTCTATGGACCCTATCAAATACTTCAGCACATTGGAGCAGTAGCCTACAAGTTGGCCTTGCCACCAACTTTAAAAATCCATCTAGTCTTCCATGTATCATGCCTCATGAAAGTGGTGGGGAGCAATTGTAGAATTCAAACTAGTATACCTGAATTGGATGAGGAAGGTTCACTCTGGTTCCAACCAGAACATGTCCCCAATGCTTGTGAAAGACCTCTGTTTGGCCACACAATCAAGGGAGTCCTCATTAAGTGGAAAGACACCTCCCTAGACGATGTGACCTAGAAACCAACCACTATTGTTCAACAATTTCCATAGCTTCAGCATTGCAGACATGGTTTCCTTTTATGGAGGAGGGCATGTTAGGGTCCAACCCTAACCACTTTATTTATGTAATAAACCAATGGGGTGAATTCATAGTCATAGTTAGTTAAAGAGTCAATAAATCCCATATAAATAATTGTAAGTGGTTGAACCACATTTAAGAAAGGGACCACTGTTAGTTACAAATGGGTCATAATTAATAAATAAAGTGGTTAGCCCATGTTTTGCAAAGGACCACTAGCCATTATTTTGTTGGAGGCCATTTAGCAATAAATAGTCATATTAGAAGGGAAAGATCATCAATTCTTATTTATAATTGAGCTCTGTTGTGCTGGATTGTGCCCCCTTCAAGAGGCAAGTGAACATTGCATCTATCTCTGAATAATAAAAGACTTGTTGTGTTTTCTTATTTTATTCCGTGTTTTGGGTTGTATTTCTTCACATATTTGGTATTCTAGAATTTCTTGCAGGTCAAGAGCATAACAAAACACTTCACCAAAGTGCCCAAGTCAACGCTGAAAATTATTCCCTAATTGTAGAAATTGCGGCCTCCTGAAATCGACCTTCCTTCCACATGTGAGAAGAAGAGAGAGCCTCCAAGTGTACAAACAAATAAAGCGAAGAGAGAGAAGATGATGTGAGAATTTGATGATATTCAACTTAGAAAACAGTCACTTCTATTTATGCACTTTGTTTAGAGTGAGGAGACACATTCATTGGGCTTCATAAACATATATTTGACTGAGGCCGATCTTAACAATTTGTCCATGAGAAAGAATAAATTCAAAATTCCATTTTTTCTTGTCATAATGAGATGATCTTTGTATCAAAATTGTACCTTTCTGAAAGAGGAATCCAATGCAATAATAATCTCCATCTTATGAGTTATCCTAAGGTGGAAGTTGGCCCTAGTTGATAATTTTAACACTCCCTCTTAACTTGGGATAATTCCACCTGCAAATCCATCTATCATCATGCCATCCTATCACCATGTACCATCCTTGTCATCATTACCCTGCTCCTCTCTTCTTTGCTAAACCATGAATTAATAATGAAGAAGATGTGAGCAAGAGTGAGTCATAAGATCATACCACTCTCTAGTAACAAATGTCAGTCCTTGATCCTAGATCAAGTTGTTGAACATCATGCATCCTAGTCATAGGGAGTATGATGGTACACTATGTGTCCATTGGTAGTGCTATGGTCCCTAAACATCGTTTCCCAACTCATTGGCCAAATGAGAGGTAATTCCCATGATTCTTAGACTCTATGGGTAGGATTTGTGATGGGGCATCAATAGGAGAAGGTGAACTACTCGTGTTGCTCATATGCCATAGGAGAAGGTGAACCACACACCCTCCACACATGTCAACCATAATGGGGTATCACAGGGGAAGGTGAACTACTCACCCTGTATCTAGTACACTACTAGGGAAAGGTGAACTACTCACCCTATGGTCACTCATAGATAGCTCCAAGAAGTACCCCATGCCCCCACGATCTCTTAGAGCTCTATTTCCAACTCATATGGGACCCTCATAGGAGGGTTGTTCCACGACTCCAAGTATCTCTCTGAAGGTTAAGAATTTGACCTTCCCTAAAGCCTTCATCAGAATGTCTTCAGCCTTCTCATCTATTCGGATGTGTTGGAGCCTAACTGCTCCCTCTTGTACCATATCCAGGATAAAGTGGTACCTGATATCAATGTGTTTGGAGTGGTCATGGAACATAGATTCTCTAACAGATGAATCCCAGTCTAGTTATCGCAGAATATCATGATGGTATCTAGCATTTCTCAAATAGCTCACTAAAGAACTTCCTCAACCAAATTGCTTCACAATAGGGGAAACTCATAGCAATTTAATAGACCTCGACAGTGCTTAGTGCAAAAGATTTCTGCTTCCTTCTCATACAAGATATATAAGAAGACCCCAAAGAGAAGCAACACCCATACGTGCTCTTATGATTCACCACATTGTTAACCCATTATACATATGTATATCTATGAGCCTTAAATTCTCGGTAGTGTATCTACGTCCATAGTGGATTGTTCCCCATAGATATCTCAAGAGATTCTTGGCAACAATCTAATGAATGTGATGAGGCTTGACCATATATTGACTCAAAGTGTTCATAGTGAATCATATTTCAGGACGGGGTTTGACCAAAAACATCAGGGCCACCACAAGTTGACGATACTCGGTATGGTGCATCAATTTGGGCCTGACAACACCTCCAGATAGATTCTTAAAGTCAAGCTCCATCAAAGTAGTCATGGACTTGTAGTCCACCATCTCACATATCTCAAGTAGCTTCACAATATATTTTCCTTGAGAAAGGAAAATCTCACCTCGCTTTTGCCAAACCTCCAACCCTAGGAAATAATGCATCAGTCCTAGGTCCTTAATCTCAAACTCAGAAGCCAAATCCCTCTTGCATTGATGAATGAGAGGGTCATCACTTTTCAGAAAGATATCATCCACATAAAGGACTAGAATGATATGTTTTTCCTTTTCAACCTTGAAGTATAGGTTCTCATCAACATCAATTCTTTTAAATCCCAGCTTCATAAGATATCTATTGATCCTTTTATACCAAGCCCTAAGGGCTTTCCTCAACCTACATACGAGTCTCCCGATATTGAACATTGAACCCCTCGGGTTGTTGCACATACACTTCTTCCTTAAGTGAACCATGGAAGAAGGAATTTTTGACAACCATCTAGTCCAGGTTCCATCCTTACAAGGCAACAAGGGCTATAATCGAACAAATGGTGTTATATTAGGAAATGGGAAACTATCTCATCGTAGTGTACTCCTTCCATTTGAGAAAATCTTCGAGCTACAAATCTAGCCTTGAATTTCTCAGCACTCCCATCAACTCCATGTTTGATATTGTAGAGCCATTTTGTAGTGGCCACTAGCTTGTCCTTGGGTCTCAGAGCCACATCCCAGACACCATTCTTCATTATCGACTCATATTCCTCATTCATCGCATCGTTACAAATCGGTTTCTTCATGACTTCTTTCATGTAAAATTCTTACATTGTACAATGGTACTCATGGATGCTAAGTACCCTTGGTACCTATTCAACTTCCCGGTTTCATGAAATGTCACCCTTGCTGTAATATCTTTCTCAACATCTTCAAGAGTGTGTTTGAGCCACAAAGGTCTTTTCCTTGAAGTAGAGGGCTCACTAGGAGTTGGACCAATAGGATCCATTAGACATTCAACATTAGGCATTGGTTCATCAGAAAAACGTTCATACTGCTTTTCTACATTAGCAACATCATTGTCCTTCCTTGGAATAGGAATATTTCAGGTTTTTCTAAGAGCAAAATCTTCCTCGAAAGTGACATGATGAATTAATTCCACTTGCTTTTGACCAGGAATATTTATTCTATATGCCTTCAAATTTTCATTGTAGCCCATAAATGTTCCTTTCTTCGGAGATGCATGTAGTTTATTTATTTTCTCTTTCGACACATGAAAATATATGTGACGACTGGTTATTCCAAAATGAGAAACACCAAATCTATTACTGGTGACAACACTTTTGGGTGTCTTGAAAGCCAAAACTTGATGTGGGCATCAATTTTGGACATTTCCACATATGAACTTTAGAAGATCTCGATCATGAAGCATAGCCTGGGTGGCTTCTATGATAGTACGATTCTCCTCTCGAAAACACCATTTTGTTCAGGAGTATATGTGGTAGTAGTCTCCCTCTTAATGCTAGCTTCTGTAGAATAGTCTTTGAATTCATTCGAATCATGTTCGGTCCCATTATCAGTTCTTGGTATTTTTATCTTCTTCCTTGTTCGATTCTCAACCAAAGCTTCAAAGGAGCGGAACCATTTGAATACTTCATCCTAGTTCTTTAACAAATAGATCCATATTTTATGAGATAAGTCATCCACAAAAATAACATAATACGGATATCCACCAAAATATGTCACAGGCAACATACTTGATAGATCATAATGGACCAATTGAAGAATATCAGTTAATTGAATCTCACTTGAGGGGAATGGTCCCGTTGTATGTTTTCCAACTTCACCTTCATGATCTAAGTTGAATTCACGCATCCCTGCGAAAATATTCCTTACATCGGGTAAGGCTTTCAAGTGTAGGTGAGAATATCTTTGGTGCCATAATTTGGATTGAAGAGAAGTATCACAAGTCATTGCTCCCAATGGACTTCCCCCATCCTGATAGAGACCTCCAACCTTGAATCCACAAGTGAATGAATCTCTTGGGTTTCTTTGCCAAACATGAACCTTCCCATGAATGAATGTCACCTTAAAACATTTGTCTTCCATTGCAAAAATAGAAACCAAGTTTCTTTTTCAGATCAGGAACATACAAAACTTCTTGCAAATGAAGAGTTTGGCCTTTATTTAAGTGGAGAGTAATGGTCCCAATTTATTTGATGGGATAAGTGGCATTATCGCCAAGCCCTCAAACAGAAAAAATCCTACTGCCTTCTCTTCTTCTTCTATGAAAAGGACAAATGTTGGTCAAAATAATCAAGGACAAAGGCTCATTTGGGATTCAAAGAAGGAAGGAAAGGAAGATGCTTCAATTGTAACAGGTGTGGTCACTTCGCTAGAGAGTGTCCTCACAAGAAGGATGCTCTAAGAGATTATGACAACAATAACAACAACTTCAAAGGAAATGGAAATCAGAGGAAGAATAGGATCAATAACAAAGAAAAGAGGAATCCAATCGAATAGTCATCTCCATCATATGAGTTGTCTTAAGGTGGAAGTTGGCCCTAGTTGCCAATTTTTACAATCTCCCACCTCATAATGGTGACGCAAGAAATTTGATGGAGTAATGTTTTGATGATTTCAATCTATGGTATAATGCGATAAAATTTTGTTTAGAGAGCATTGTTTTAAGTTTAATGATCCAAACACAATGTAATCGTAGCAACTCTTATAGCTATAAAATCTGAACACCCGTTTCTCTGTTTTAGTCATTGGATGTTATTCCAAACAAGATAAATATTTTTAGAAATAAGTGTCCCACTTTGAAATTTTTCCTCATTGTTTAATGCTTTTAAGTTCTCATCTTGCTTGCCAACAAGAAAGGCGATCAACAGTAGCCAGGTGTACCCACCATTACCTTTTTTTTTAATTTCAAGTCTCTCTATGCATTAGAAACTATGAACAAAACCTGCCAACCAACTCTGAGTCAACACTAGTGCAAAATAACACTGTAAAGTAAAATTATTCCTACATTTTTTTCCATTCAAATCTCTTCATTGTTGAAAATGACATAGATTAAAGAGTTCCTTTTTAATTCTTTAAATGAACAAGATAATATAATTGAGCATTGAGATAGATTTGAATTTGGTCATTAGCCAGTATTTATGTGTGCTCCCTAGAATGGAAAACAATGGATCCCAAAAGAGAAGCGTTCTCATCATGGGAGGTACGTGGTACATAATATGCAAAATATTTGTAACGGAAAGATCATCTCTTGGTCATCTCGTTTATGTTCTGTACCCTGCTACACCAACTTAGAGTATTGAAAAATTGGAACTCCTCATTTTCTTCAAACAATCGAGTGCTCATGTTCTGTAAGTATGCATTGTTATTTTTATTTTCAGGGCCTCTACATGAATTCCATGCATACATCCAAGATAGTGTCCATCACTCACTGCCTTTAGGCTTCATTGGATGATCATGAGAGCCCAATGGTTGTTGTGAAGCAAGTGGATGTGATATCATCTCTGGTTATTGCTCGTAATGAGATAATTCCACAACTGAAACTAGTGGTTGCTATTAAGGAAGCTCACAATATCAAGGTGTTCTATTTTTCATGATTTTTTCCCCTTGTGTTTTAGATTTTCACATATACAAGTGACTAAAGTTCTTGATCTCCATTTTTAATTATTAACTAATGTTTTAATGTCCACCTTGACCAATAAGGCCTATAGGCAGATTAATAAAATTGGGTGTTTAAACATTTGTGTTGAACTCCTACAATTTATAATTTTTGCAACTAATTTTTGAAATGTTTGGATTTCAGCAACGTTTTTGATTGATATTTTGATTCTCACTATGATTCAATACTAACAAGAGACAAGAACAACTTAATAAAGATATGAAAAATCTGATAAAGTATGACTGCCTTCAGGGTTCATCAGATGGTCATGAGAGCCTAGTGACTCCTACGAAGCAAGTGGATGTTGTGATACCATCTCTAGTAGGAACTATTGTTCACAATGAGATAATTCAACAACTAAAACTAGTGGATGTTATTAAAGAAGCTGACAATATCAAAGTGTTCACTTTTTAAAAAAAATTCCCCTTCTGTTTTGGATTTTCACATACACAAGTGACTGAAATTCTTGATCCCCCTTTTATTTAGTATTTCATGTTTTAATGTCCACCATAACCTATAAGGCCTATGTAAAGGTTAATAAAATTGGGTGTTTAAATATTTGTGTTAAACTCCCACAATTTATAAATTTTGTGACCGATTTTTGAAATGCTTGGATTTCAGCAACACTTTCATGATTGAGCTTTTGATTCTCGCTATGATTAAGTACTAATGGGAGACAAGAAAAACATAATTAGATAACAAAATATGTAAAACTTGATGAAATATAAGCCCCTCAATTACAATGTATATGCTTTATTATCATTTGAACAACATATGATTTGTGTGCTTCAAGCGTATCTTATTGTGTACAGAGCATTCAAAACTAGGTGTTGATCCCCAAGCCCTGAACATAACAATATACATCCGCCCACCCACCAATATCATCTCATAGAAGGAGGTTTTGGAGATCTCGGAAAGGCTTATAGGCCACCCTTTGGTGAAGAAGAGAATTTCATCCAAAGAATGGCTCAAATTTATGGAAGGTTTGTATCTTTTTAAGAAATTCACAAAGAGAGGCATATTGATGGGCTTATTGATTTATGTGAAGAGATGAGATTAGATTATAATGTAGCATTTTTGGGTTTTGAATTTGAAAATTTTGGCTGCAGGGAAGCCTCTTGAACTATAGATTACAATTGCCCATGCCTACCAAATATTCTATGAAGGTTGTAGTGCAAATTTTGAGATTGAATCTAAAGAGGGAGATTCCTCTGAGTCTTATTGAGATGTCAAATACACAATGGTGGAATCCTTGTTGATTCTTTATGTATACACTTTTATTATTTGGGTCTTGCGATCATAATAATGATTTCTTTTCTGAAGTGTAGTGTTCCTAGATAAAATCGATCTGGCATCTAATCCTAATGGTAAGAAGTATGCTTTTGTCTTTCATGTCTATTGCAAAAGAGAACTAATGAGTGTTTAACCTCGAATGTTAACTCTTTTGATTTTCGTCAATTTACTTGTCACTTGCAACAACTTAGAAATAAATTTCCTTTGATTATTTCCTTTCTTTGTATATTTTTTTCTAGTTGATATTCCTATAACATAAATTACTAAGATAGTGTGGTTTTTTTCTTATGTAACAAGAAATGAGCTATGTCCACCCTGAAGGCTTTACAAAAGTGCACAACTCAAGTTACACAATCCAAAACTTTGAAGAATACCAAGTTTGTAATATTACTGTTGGTATGGTTAGTGATATATGTAGGGCATTAGATGACAATGTGGTGATATGGAATTATTGTCCCTATAAATTTAAGGGAAATGATGGACAATTACATTGAAACCTCTAAAAGTGATGAGAGTGGTATTGCATAGGGGCTTTGAAAGGTGTAATAGTGATAATTGAAATTTGTGAAAATTTTCTCTCATTACAAATGGATGACGAGCTTGGGTTTTGAGCATTGGAATGCATAATGCTGATGCAAGAAATTTGATGGAGTAATATTTTGATGATGTCAGTTTATGGTGTAAGGGGATAATCTGCTGCTTAGAGAGGATTATCTTAATCTCCAAAAACATAACAAAATTATTTCTCTCTTTCACATCGATTTCCAGCAATGACTTTGGTTTCCTAAGTTTAGTTTCATTCTTCTTGTTTATGAAAATTGTGGAATTGAAAATTACAAAATTGTACAATTGAAAATTGTAGATATGAATTTAGAAATAGGACCCCCTTATAATCTATAGTGGAGCTTCAATGAAATTGAGTAGTATGACTTTCTATAGTCAAATGATATAATTTTATTGTTAATATTTTATTTAAATTTTGATTTTGATTTTGATTTTGATGGTGATTTAACATAGTTCTTTTTCTTTTTTTTATTAAACGGTCATATACATTTTATTATTATTGTCTTATGTAAGTTGTGATAAAAAGAGAAGTGATAAGTTTTATGAATATAGTTTATTTTTATTTTTTTTCAACTATTTAGATAGGAACATTTTTTAACAAAATTTTACTAATTTAATTAATTATTAATAATTATTAAGCTAATGACAAATATTTAATTTCCATAGAATATTTTATCTTCAATGATTCTTCATATCTCATTGTTCTTTTCTAATTTTTGGTATTTCCTTTGCAACATTTGGTGCAATTGCTAGTTTTATATCTATAATACTAATTTAATTTAGAAGAAGGATATAAAGGATGACTAATTGGGATGGTCAAAAGTGGGAGAATTATGGCAAAAAAAAATTAAAAAAACTTGCAGTGCTTCAATCATGTTTTTGATGGTGGAAATAGATTTAACACCATTAGAAACCTAATCATGTTTTTGATGGTAGAAATAGATTTAGCACCCTCATACCTCCTCGATATCCAAAATCTTGAAGTTCTAAAATTTACAAAAATTTGTGCCAGGTTTTATAAAAAATCTGACCAAAATTTCTATAATTTTCATGGAAAAAAACACTCTATTTAGAGAGATGGGCTTTATTTAGAGAGCTTGGCTTTAATTTATGTAGCTGTGCTAATTATATGTATTCATAGAAGTAATCGCAGCTGTCTGAAGTCTTCATAAATACATGGCGCAAAAAGACAGTTAGAATAAAGTAGTGGGATTAGATTCTCACAAGGGAAGACCTAGTGAATTCCCCCGAGGCACTCAGAATGATATACTTAAAGAGACCGCTCATCCACTACACAAGTAATCGCAGCTGTTTGAAGTCTTCATAAAATACATGGAGCAAAAAGACAGTTCTGCTGTCGTAAGTCTTGCTTCGACCTGGTCGCTTACTCGTGGAATTTAGAATACAAGAAGTGGGGTTAGGTTCTCACAAGGGAAGACCTAGTGAATTCCCCCGAGGCACTCGGAATGATATCTTTAACGAGACAACCATCCGGCTTGTTCGCTTTGATGGAACCCTTCAAATCCTTCATAAACCCCTCTCCGCCGCCCAGGTCATTCAATAATTCCCTCAATGTTCAGTCTGTGACTCAAATTCTTTCTACGTCGGGCAGAAGACGCCCACTCTTTCTCCAAATGACCAGCTGGCGGTAGGAAACAAGTACTTCCTTCTGCCCCAACACTTCTTTCAATCTCCGTTATCTCTCCTATTGCCCGCTTGCATAATATCGCCACCGCCACAGCCAAAAGCTCAACCTACTTCCACTACTCGCCTCTCAGCTCAGCTTCGCAGTATCGAACGTGCTTCTGTTTTCTTCCAGCCGTTTCAGCTACAGAAAAGCGATGTCTGTGGAGGCCTCCGGATCAGAGTCTGCGGGGAGTTTATTTCAAAGCTTTTGGAAGACGGGAGGCTTGAAGCTGATGAACGCGGCCATTCAGCGGGGGAGGCTTCTGCAGACAATGAGACGGGTAGGATTTGCAATACCCCTGAATTAGAGAAAGAGTATTCTCAGTTGGTCAAGTGCAGAGGCCGATGTTGGAGACCGAAACTTGACACAATCAAGGAAAAAGAGAAGAAGATTAATGTGTACAAGCTCTTTTTTCAAAATTTATGACATAATCAGGACTTAGCCTCTAATATTGATCCTTGATTGGTTGACTGGATGTTCTTATTCTTTTGGCAACTGCTTTGATTAATTCCAGCACAGATCAGCCATGATTTATCATGCTATTAAACAGCAATGGCCTCTTGTGACGATTTTGTGCACGTGATTTAATTATAAAATATTAGACTCTTTTTTCATTCTTTCGGGTCATATTTTCGAGTCAATTGGTAGGGATTATCTTTTAGAAGGGCAAATTTGAGTGGCTTCGAAAATATTAAATTTATTTTATATTTAAAAATAAAAATATAATATTTAAAAAAATGTTTATTAAATTGGTATAAATAAATAAATAATGTCCATACAATGCTCAACTACAATTACAGATTTGAAGGAGAAACCATTATTAGATTATTAAAATGAATGGTTTTTATACTAGATTTTTTTTTTCCAATCCATTACGAAGGAAAACATGGGATTCCTTCCTCTAACTTTTTTACCATAATAGATAATTCAATCTAACTATATTAAATAACTCAATTTCATATTAATTATAAAGACATAAAATTATTTTTCTCTTTTTTAATGTAGGAAAATGATAATTCTCATATTTCTTAAAACTATTTTAATGTAAAACTTATATAAAATTATTTTAATATTTATATTAACTAGTTTTAATTTAATATCATAATATATATAATGAATATGTCTGTCCTATGTGTGACAGAAAATATTTAAAAAATAAATAATTTGAGAGTTATAATAATATTAATAAAATAAGATATGTTACTCATTTAATTTTTTTTTATATAAAATTAATATGTGGTATTTAAAAATATTATATATAAAGAAATTTAAATATGATTATAATTAAATATATTTCACTTATAAAATTAAGTAATATTGAGATTTATCTAGAAATATATTAATAACAAAAAAATAATTTATGTGAGAAGGTCCATTAAAAAAAATACTCATATTAAGTGAAATGTTTCAATTTCAACTATGCATATATATTATATATGGCTTCACTACAATAAATCCTTGTGATTACTTTCCTCCTTACCTATATTTTTTCCTTCGAATTATCATTTTAGTGTATTTTTTTTCCATCTTTCTGAAAAAATCGGCACTATTTATCAGGATGACGTTAATTGTGGCATTTTTTACACGGATCACACACAATCGAGGCTAACATCAACACACTTTTTCACCGACTTTAGCGCCAACTATAATGCTCAGTTTAACCTCTTCATCAACTCCTCATGCAACTTCATGTATAACTTCTTGTGTAATGTCCTATTTTGCTCCTAATTATGGCATTCTTTTAGCATCCTTTTTAGATTACTTTTCAGTTTCCTTGGCAATGTGCTATTTTTCTCCTCATTATGACGTTTGATATGAATTTTTCTATTACACATGAGAGGAGGGATTTTGTAATTAATTGGATAATTAACTGGATATGACTTGGTGAATAGTCGCTTCACCTTACCATAATAACGTATGATTAGACCTTGCAACAATCATTACTTTTATGATTATGGTAATTGTCATCGTTTTTAGTATCATTACCCTTACCATCATTACTTTTACATTATTACCTTTTTTTGTCATTTTTTGAAATTTTTGTTAGTGTGCAAAGTATTTTATCATGAGAACTAAAAACCCAATCGGGTAAAAAGTGAAAAATTGTTGTATCTCGATGTTGTCTCCTTAGAAAGCATCAATGTGTGCTAAGGAAGCCATGTAATAGGTCTTTAGCAGTGCTAAGTAGTTAGACTTCTAGGCAGCCATTGGAGGCATGGTGGTAAGGAATGAACTTGACTTTGTTGACATGTTGATACAATACGTAAAAGCTCTAGAAAATTTTCAAAATACATAGTGGTTGAGTTATTTTGAGAAATTGTAGGGTTTTAGTGAGTTGGCTGCTCAAGAGGTTACATAGACCCGAACTAAACAATGCTACAAAGTCAGGGGATTTATAATTATTGTTACACCAGGAGTTGGAGGGATGCCACAAAGAGGGGCTTGGTGGTTTTTAATGAAGGTGGTGATTCCATGAGCTAAGGTTGAGTTTCTACAAAATGGAGAGGAATTAATAACTAAGAGTAGGGGTTTTGATAGAAATTCCTTTCCACAACCTTGGGAGGATGTGACTCTCTTGTTTTAGAAATTTATCACTTGTGAGGGTCACTTTAGGATTTCATTCACATATCACTTTTAGTTGATGGCACACCTTAGGATAGGGAAGTTGATAAATCTCCCTTATTATTTGTTGAAGTTGCTACAACACATGGCAGAGGTTGTGCAAGAGGAAAAACACCTAGGAACTTGTTTCACCATTCATGCTCATATCAAATTGGTCATAATTCACACACTATAGGAGTAGAGGAGTTCATGGGTTGATCTGTAACCAAGACTATGTGTAGATGTAGAGGATGATGAAAGTGAGGAGCATAAGGAGAGTGTTGAAACAAAACCTACAAGAAAAGTAGCCACACCTCCTAGAAGTAGGGTTGTTATACCCCCAAGAGTAAAATAGTGGAAATCCCTAGGCAAAGTAGGGAGGATGTATCTTCTAGGCCTAGCCGTTGAAATTGTAAGAGATGAAGTTGTATAAAGTCTTCTACTAGTAATTCTTCAAATGGAAAAAGGGCACGAAGAGAGGAGCCAATGGAGGTGTCTAGTGGATAATTGGAAAATAGTTCCCATGGATGTCCTATAGAAGAAGAAGAAGAAGAAGAGGAAGAAGAAGAAGAAGAAGAAGAAGAAGCAGCAACAACAATTACTGAGACAACAATACCTAAGCCAGTATCTGAAGAAAGAAAAGTTTCTAAGGAAAGCAAGGGTGCCTCAGAATAGGTGAAGATAAAGAAGAGTAGACTCGAGAAGCCAATTGGTGGAAGGAACCCTAAGATCAAAAGGGTGTGAGTGGTTGTTACACAAGAGACTACTCCAGCACCTAAAAAATGTATTGTTACAACTGAATGAGGGGAGGATAAGAAACTACATCATAATAGAAAATAGTAATATCGCGTAGAGGAAGGTGCCTCCATGCTTGAAGCCTCTGCTGCTACACCATAATTTAAGGAGATTCCAATAAACAAGATAAGTAAGGAGAACTAGTAGATTTTTTTTTATGAAAGAACGAGAGGTTCCCTCTATCAAGTAAGACTAAGATCAACCCCCTTGTCCATCAAATTGAAAAATCGAAAAAAGAAAATGAATTTTTAAGAAAAAAAAAATTCATGGTTAAGGAAAAATTGAAATTTAAGAACAAAATGAATTTGACATGTTATTAGAACCAGTAGGAATAACGTCATCCACTGAAACAACAATGAAAGCATGTGTGGCGTGTCAATAAAGTTTTAAGGATGTTGGAGTTGTTAAATTAATTACTATCTTAATAGTAGTTGAAGTGGGAGGAAAAAGTAAAGAACTTGAACCTTCTGCTCCATAAGAGCCTGTTGATGATGTTGTGGTTACATAAGAATCAACAATCGAAGTAGATAAGGGAGAAGGAAAAAGTTTGCTACTCCACAAGTTATGACACTACTGTTACACAACAACTAATGGCTAAAACAAAGCACACTGAGATTAATTTGACTACTACTCCACAAGAACCTATCAATGACACTATCATTACGCAAGAGACAACAATTGAGATAGCACAATAAGAGGACAAAAGGGCATAAATAAGAGATTGTCTAGTCTAAGGTTGTAACAACATCATAAACAACCCAACTAAAATGTGAAGAAATCTTGATAACAACATCTTTTGTTATGGAAGTAAAAATTTGAAGAAGTTCGTAGTATTCCCTAAAGATGAAGTTATTTTCCTTAATCAACATGAGGAGATGGTCAATAGTGTTAAGAAGGAATGGATTCAATGAGAGAGGAAGTAGACAATAATACAACTGAAGGAATTGTAAGAAGAGGTGCAACTACTGCAATAAAGGAAGGAATTTATGTATGATCTTATTGATGGTTTATTAAGCTACACACTTCCTTCTCCATCCAATCCTTAATATCTACAAGAGAAATGTTCTCTCTTTTAATTGGAAACCCTTATAGAGAAATGTCCATATAGTAGAAGGAAAGTTCAAGCTTTCTTGGAAAATTTGAGAGTGCTAATTTCTCATCACAAAATTTATTATGTGAATTATGTTTGCATGACCTTGCTTAATTTGGAGATAGATATTTCATTTTTCCCCTTCATGTGTTGGATGTTCAATTTAGGGATTTTGTATATTTTGGTTAGGTCCACGTAAGTTGCAAAGTTGCATATGATAGTGTAAAAACCAATGAGGGATGAGTAAAGTTGTGTATTAGAAATGAGCCTAGATCTGGTAATTTTGTCATTAAGGAACACAATAAAATATTGAAATTTGTAGCCATGTAGGCATTGGTAATGGAATATTGGGGTTCACGTTTATCGATATCTCTTTGGAATATCCAGGGACTAAGAGCTAATTCAATAGAAGGGAATAAGCTAAGGTGTAATATTTTTCGATAAGAGCTTAGGAAAGAAGATCACTATTGTCATCAAAATTTAATCCCTTTCAAGAGTTCCTTAGTATGTGTATTGCATTAAGAAGAGTGGCCCGTGATGGATTGGACTCAGATTTAAGTTTTCTCTTATTTGTCTTCTAACCTATAAGTATCAAAACCCATATTACTTTATTAATAAATTTTGGAAAATGGAGCTCTTCCTTTCTTGAGGTTATAGGGTTAGAGCAGAGAAAACTGTAAAGTCCTATGATTTCTTAGAACTACACTCTCATCATGTTAGGAACTACTTACAAGGGTTTGCATGAGGACATGTAGATGCTTAGGCTCGGAGGAGATGTTTGGCCATTGAATTGTTACCTTTTTTCATTCACTTTCTTATTCCTAGTTCTCCCTTTTTGACCAACAAGACCACATTTTACCATTGTAAGAACCATTATTTATCTAAGTATATCCTTTTCTGAATGTCACCTTCTTAGTATAATTTTGCTTATAATTTGGGATTGGAACTATTGTCCTAGATGATTTTTATTATAAAAACAAATAATATGGGCTTTTCTAGGTTTATATGGTCTCTTAAACTTATTTTTATAGGAGTATACTTCTTAGTTTCGTTAATTAATTTGGAAAAAGGCTCTAAGAAATGTTGTTGATACATGAACAATTTTCCTTGTACATGCTATCTATTTCTCACATGGACCAAATGTGGGGTGTATCAAGTAAAATTCAATTGAACTACTGGGAGATATTCGTAGAGCATACATTTAATTTAGTTAGGATTATCTATAAGGTAGTGTTGTGGCCACCAACAACCCCCCTCCTTATTAAAATGTTATTGCTAATACTAAATAAGGGGGGACCCTTAGTTAAAATCAAAAGAAATTGAAGTAGCATTTACATTTCTTTTTCGCAAATAAAGTTACCATCATAAGCTTAGGAAGCCCCCTTGGAAACTCTTAGAATCTAAGTTTATGATAAGGTAAAAATTATCTTATCAAGGGAAATCACATCGCAAGAAAATAGCGGGATGCCACCTCACAAACACAATCCCAATATTCACGAGATAACGTTAATGAGCAAATATCGCATCGTATTCAGCACAACTTACTTAAATCACTTCAAAAATCTGCCGATGAGTGATGGTGCCGATCGCAAGATTGCATCTCATAAAAAACATGTTAAGAAAATTTGTCATACATAACATTCCTGCAATCTGCGATATTGCGACATTGCGATATCACGATATCACGATCTCGCGATAAGCGACATTGCGACATTGTGATATCACGATATCACGATCTCACGATAAGCGACATTGCGACATCATATATGAGCGATGTTGCAATGTTGCGATTTTGCGACATTGCAATGTTGCGATTTTGCGACATTGCGATTTTGCGACGTTGTGATGTTGCGATTTTGCGATTTTGTGATCTACGATGTTGCGATAGCGAATCACAAAATAGCTCCATCGCAAACCTTTCAGGCTCATTATTCAAGAAAAGTAGTTTCCATAAGCTGACTCATGGTTATGCACTTTAAATGCTAATAAAGGAGTTAGCTGTCAGTTATTAATAGAATATGGGTGCGTGCTCTTCAAAGAACATTTCACGTAAGGTGGTATATTTGGTATGTCTGTGACATTTAAAACTTTCCCATCACCCTTCCTTGTCATTCATTTTCACCTCACTTGTGAATTGCAAGAACGGAGAGTAGAGGACTATACAAAACAATATGCAGGCTGAAATGGGAAAGAAAAGCAAAGCCCCGAGCTCCGAAGAAGAGAAAATGGCGCCTTTGTATACAGACATGGCTTTCAATAGAGACACGGGAATATCTACATGGGAAGGCATGTAATATGCTCGAAGAAGAGAATCCCAGAGTAATGGAGGTTACAACTGTTGCAGGCTCACAAAGTTCTTCTTAAGCATCCCTCGCAGAGCTGGCTTGCTCATTTTTTCATCGGATAGGAGCGAGGCCAAGAATCCTCCCATACACGGACATGGTCAAATGGATATTGGATACCGCATAAATAAAAAATAGACAGTTCAAAGTTCATGGTCAAGGACTCACTGGTTCATTTGTTGCGTAGGATTTAAAGCTCATGTATCATCTATTGGAGCCACAGGCAATCTACAATAGATAGTTTACAGAGAAATTTGTAAAAGAAATCTAGAACTGGCGGAAACTACCAAAGACTAGTGTAGGAGAGACGAGTCGTTGAAGAAAGATAAACACGGTATGTACAGTACTGGTTCGCTTACCTCTCCATACTGCTTTGTTGCTGCCATGCTCTGTAGAATATTTGGAATGCCAGATATTAACAAATTCTCATCCAAGTGGCTACCATTATTGGATGCTGCCAAAAATGCTACCATTGTAGATTGGGCCAAAATTTTGTCTAATAACCTGGTCACAGCCATTGTCAGTTACCAGTCCAAAAGAGCTACGGCTCAGAGGATCTATCCTCATTTTTACCTTTCCACATATATAATGGACGCAATATGTTATGTTTCTAAGTTTCCTGTTATGGGTTAGAAGTGGACGACACAAGACCCTTTACCCATCCATGTCTATCAGAAAGAGTTATGGGACTCTCAGTTCACTCCATACTTCTACCAAATTTTTCATGGAATTATGTTGCCCTTGTATAGAATTTTGTATGATAAAGACCCTCCGAGATGCTCGCCTGAAGCAGAAGTAGACATCCTCACTGTTGCAAGATGGTTTGGGGAAGAATTGTTTAATTATGTTAGGGTATTTGGAAGTTTTGCACCCCCTCATGTCCTACCTTTATATATCCCTGATAAAATCTTAGCCCTAGAGATCGCCAATCAAACCTGTGGGGAGGGTGGTCTAACTAGAGAATTAAAAGACAAAAAAAAGGCTATATGGCCACAGTTTCCTGTAGCCCATGGGGCCTTCTCGCTATTCGATGTAGGCCACGCCTTTGCAGAGGTAAAGAATATCACGTGCTTACAGCTATTCAAATTCACAGCAAGGCCATTTGACCCTTATGAGGTCACCCACAATTTTACAACGAAAGTCAATATAAAGGTGTTGTCTGGAGAAAAAGATTTATTTGATGATATATTCCAACAGAAAGACACATTAGAAGAAATTCTGCATAGAGCCCAATTGCAGCTATCTCTAGAAGAATTTCAAAGGTTCAAAACGTACAGGGATAGAATGCTAGCCAGTATTCCTTTAGAAAAGCTATGCCCAAAACCCTCAAGAGAACCAAATCCAAGTGTTAGCCTCAGTGGAAGTTCAAGTACCAATGGATCTAAGTCCAAATCTGAAAAAGAAATATCTGAACACTTTGAAAGATCCGGAAATGAACTAGAGAAAAACGAAGGGTCAGTTAAGGATACTGCCCAGTCAAAAGAACTTCTACATTAGCAGGTTATTACCTCCCCATAAAGAAATCCTCCCCCTCTCGTCATCCAAGCACCAGCAGTCATAGCTGAATTAGACAAAGAATGGGAAACCTTCAACGACTTGATCAATCTTGAAGGACAAACCATGAAGACAAATGTCAATGATGTATAGATATTAAAAGAAGTAGTCACAAGGACAGTTAGCAAAGTCTCAGATATGGAACAAATTCCTATTACTCCATCCTCTGAGCTTGTACTAAAAGTAGAAGAAATCCCTCCTCTAGATATATTTTATAGCACATAGTATAAAGCAGTAGTAAGAAAACAGAGGAAGAAAAGGAAATTGGAAAGCACGCTCTCTCAAAACAAAGAACAATTAGACATCCTATGGAAAGATCCCACTAGCAATCCTACTGAAAATCTCACCAAACTATCTCACATCGTAGGAGCATACGCCTCTGCTACTATTGACAAGGAATCTGAGGTACAACAATTGCTAAAGGAAAGGGAAGACCAGATACAAGCATTGTAACAACAACTGTAACAAGCCCACACCAATAATGAAGCACAGAAATAGCTTGAAAAGTTGCAGTAGGACTTCCAGCAAATGCAGATAGGGTATTAGAAAAGCTTGGATGAGAAAGGAAAGAAGTTATAGGATTTAAGAGAGGTGCACAAAGACGAACCTAAGCTTACAAAATTTATTACGGAGTCCATTTCCTTGAATGAACAATTAATACAGGAGCAAGAAGCATTGGGCCAAAAGATATCATAGTGGAGTCATTATTTTGAAATCAGTGATAAAACCACTAACCAAGTGGTAGACTTGCGAAGTGACTATGATCTAATTGATAAACGAGTGACTGAATATTTGGGTTGGAAAGACACGGACGAGAGTAAAAGAGTAGGTGCACCAAGAATAAATGAAAATCGCAAGGAAATACTCTTTAACAAATGGGACGAGCAAATCAGAGCGGCAGAACAGGCAGCAGAAGGAGCAGCCACGGCGGCCAGCAGACATATTAATTGTGTAAATGAAAATTTACACAGGGAAAATTTGATCACAAATACCACTCCAGGATGCTTACCGAATGCATAACAGCTAGAAGCAGATTGGAAACAAAGAGCTCAAGAAAAGGCCAAAGTAATCCAAAGGCTAAGCAAGTTAAACTGGGATTGTTACTGGACATACTTGGTGAAGCTGCATAGCCAATGGATGACTGTTAAGTGCACTATAAATGAAACCGAGAAAATGGCGCCAGCTCTTGTCGATTCTATTTTCTCAGCCCAGTTAAAAGCAAAAGGCAGCCACCCGACTCTCCTTAAACAGATGTTGCATACATGTGATTTCATAGATCAAATACAGAAATAGTTTAATTTTAGTTTTAATTTCGTTTTATTTTCATGAAAAGAGGACGGTCATTTAAACCACATCCTTTATTTTTGTAATAATTTATTTTTAGAATTAGTCAGTAGTATTTAAACCCTTCTCATGCATTTAGAGAAGGGTCCAGAAATTTATCAAAAACTTGTCCTCAGAACATGCACTTTTGCACCGTGAGAGGAGGTTTTGATGAATGAATGGAACAGGGTTTATTTGATATTTGCATTTGATATCTACTACTGATGTTGCACTTTTGTACTCTTAGTGGATGTTAAATCAAGGAGAGATAAATCAATCGTCGCTTGAAGCTCATGGGTAGGACTAGTTATAAATGGTAATTTTATCTCTTAACCATTTCTGCTTATGCGTGAAAGTGATATTCGGTTTTTAGTTGTTTATACATTACAGCACAGATGTCTGCGTTATCATTTGGCACTTTTGTACGGTGATAACTATTTGTTTATGTTTAGTATATGAATAACTCATTTCTGTGATAAGTTTTCACAATTGTTTCATCTAACTTCTTATACGAAGTAGTTCATCCTTATTGAATTCTTTTCTTATAATAGCTGAATGATATTTATTATCAGTTATTGTTTGAAATCTTTTTAGATCACATAGAAGAAATATCACACCCCGGGTTAGCATAAATTTTGATGTTTCTCTGTTTGTTAGAATACAATAGCATAGCATTAGATTAGAATTAGGATAGAAGTATTCCATTTAGAACAGAAATACCCATCTTTCTCACACACACACACACTGAATTGGGAAACTAGTCCCATATCCCCAGTCGGACCCGCCATACTAAACGGATAAGGAGCTGCTAACCAAGGTCTGGACCAGGCGGGTATCCCCCTTGTTGTTGACCCAATTTTCGAGGCCTTCAACATATTTGGCGCTAGAAGGAGGGCCGAAGCATGTTGTCTGTTGGAATTTGTTTTCAATTTTAACATTTGAATTAGGATGTCCTCTCTTAAACTTCCAATTTGGAGTTGCATCCATGTTCATGCATCTTCCAACACTCCACCCGAAGTGGTAAGACTATTGTGTCAGGTAAAATTCAATGGTAAGAGAAATTCTTCTGCTTTTAATCATGCCCTTCAATTTATTCAAAGAGTTTCAAATTCTAATTTTCAAGGAATTGACGAAGGCATTTTATGCAGAATTTTTACTCTCACATTTGTAGCAGAAGCTAGAAAATGGTGTAGAACCCTTCTGGTTGCCTCAATTCACAGCTGGGATCAATTTGTCACGGTTTTCATTTGTAAATTCGACTGCTATGATTATGATCAGGTATATGATGAAATTGAATATCTATGAAAAGAAGATGAGTCTGTTAGAGATTTTAATATTCGATTTCTTCTGAATTGTTTAAAATTTAATATTGTGAATGATGCCATAACTGAAGAATCATTAGATTGTATTGAATATAATTATTTGTTGCCTCCTATTCCCAACTCATATGAAATTAGAACAAGCTTTGTTCAATTCCCTTCCGACATAAATGAGAAATCCAATTTGAATGAGAAAATTAATTGTGATGAAATTTTTTTACAGAGGTTAGAAGACATTTCTGATCGAATACAAGAAGACAAAAGCAACGATTTTGGAAGAAATGTCACTTTGGAATCTGAAACCAACTTGGAGGGAAATTCAGAAAATATGGTCACAACTCAACAAATGAAGGTAAAAAATATCATGCCAACAGCTGAACAGATTTCTGAATCTTCCCATGATAAGCGAGTCCCAAGTTCAGGAAAGCCAAGTAATCTTCTTCCCAAAAACGCGAGCACATCAAGGTATGATCTAAAACCGGAAATCTATGATGAACATAATGCACAAGAGTTTTCAAGAAAATATATTTCTTGCATTACTTCAGAATCACATTTTTCTCTTTATCCTGATATTTTTAATGATGGTATTTTTTACCCTCTTAATATTAATGATATTTTAGAAAATACATAGGCTAGTCTTAGTAAATCACCATTAAGTGGTTTTCAAGATAAAGAAACAATTGGAGAGCATTCTTTTGCTATTAACATACATGAAATCCTTATTCCTCGTTGTTTGAATATACTGGATGAAACTGAAAAGAAACCTAGTGAATCTTGTGAAGTCATTTATGATGATTAATTTGACATTGAAGATGTTGATTTATCTCGAGAGAATCAATAGGAACTTCGAATAACATTTGAGAATGAGAAGTACTTTAAACTAGAAACTATTCCAACCGATCCTCATTCTAAAGCAGCAAATCATCTGCATGATTTCATTACCCAAGAAAATATTCCAGTCTATGATTCATATCATGACCAAGCTTTCATGCATGTTCATAATCATGATTCCCTTTCTAAATCATAGGATGGGAGTCGCGATCACTCAAATTCTATAATCATAGCCAATCTCTGTGAAAGAGAAATCATTACAAAACAATCCCAACTGTGTTATAACTCTATTTGTACAGATAATGATTTTATTTTATTTTTTTCTTCTTACCTATCTTGTACAAAAACAAAATTGTTTTCAGATTTTAATTTTCAGACTTTTGATCCATTATGCTGGCATACTGAACACCATACTATTAGACATTCAATTGATGTATGGCCCTATTGGAAAACTTAAGTTTTTTCAAGAGCATGAGAAGCTATTTCAATTTTATCCTCAATCAATGCCAATGATTGATCAAAAGCTTCCATCCTATCAAAGACAATATCAACAAAATGATGTATTAATTAACAAATTTTCATTGCATTTGAGAGATTTCCATTCATCCTTCATTGATTCACTTAAAGAAATATGTTTGGAAACGTTTCTTTCATGAGAAATTGTCAAAAGTTTAACTTTTGCATGCAACACTAATAATAACTTCCAGGCCTTTGAATCCAAAAATTCATATCTTCAATCTGGCCTATCATCTCTTCCATTCAACATTTATCAGTCCTTAATGAAAATCCATCCAGATTTCTACGATCGAATAGGTATTCAATTGGAAAGAAAATTTCATAAGAAGGAAATTCTAAATAAAATTCGAACAATAGTTCTACATTCTTGTTCCACATTTAATGTTCTAAGATCAATAAGAGTTTCGTTTCTAGTAATAATATTTGATATAATATTTGAACTAATATATTAGAAGAGGAAGAAAATGAGAAAATGGTTACACTAGAAATATGATTACACTTAGTCAATTTCATGTATATTGTTAGAATATGAGTAGAATTAGTTTAGTTAGTTTGTAGGTCAAAAAATAAATGAACTGATTAGCCCTTTTCATATTTTATAAATATCCAAGGACAAAATTACTTCTCATTACAAAATTTGTGATCGTCCTCAAAAGCAATTCTCCCATAATAAAACCAGTTGTGAATGGTTACATTAGGCATTTACGAAAAAGACACCAACTCTCTTTTAGATGTTTTTTGCTTGTATAAATAGAAAATCTTTTGGAAAATTGATCTTTATTATTGAAAGATACAGTTAAAAACTCTAACCTAGATATGACAGTAGTTGCAACTTCATAAAGTTTGATGAAAATAACATTTAGTGAAGAAATTGTTTTATATCAGTGCAATGAAAGGTATCAATAACAAAATAAAGATTCTCTATAGAACAACTACTTCCAAAAACTCTATCATTGTCGTCTAGAGCTATCTAAAGGAAACAATGACTTCCTCCCTACCAAGGAAATCACAACTTTCAGAGGAACAATCCAAGGACACACTTCATCTTGAAGAATGAGAGGTCTCATCACGAGCCGGCTTATCATAATCACAGATATTATAACTTGCTGACTTTGCCAAATACTACATACCACAATCAATCAAGAGGCAAGGGGTCTCATCACGAGCTAGCTTGTTAAGAAAAGTTATAAATCTAGTGAATGACTATGTCATGAATTGGCTATCAAATCAAGACATTGTTCTTTAAGAATAAAAAGAAAAAGCAATAAGTGTGGATGTGGAGTCTTCTTTGAGAGTTGTAGGTTTCTTTAAGTAGGATACAGGATCATTGTTGGGTTACAGGTAACCCTGTCCAGGCTATAAATGCCTGCTGGCAGCAGAGGCTCTACCTACCACAAATGAGCATATTTAAAACTGGTTTACAGAGAAGACTTTGTTTTATCTTTACAGACCAACTAATGACTGATGTAAATACAAGGACTAGCTTGAGGGAGCAAACAATCAAAGTTGAAAATAGCTTAAACAAAATGTCATTGACAGATTAGAACATAATGTACTTTATCTTCCATAATAAAGTTTAAATTTCTCAGAAATTTTCTGTTTTGGAAGTTTAGAAAATTCAACAGAAACAGAGAGATAATTGGTTCTTCCAAGTGAATCGCCAATTCTTGTGGCCACCAACAACCCCCCTCCTTATTAAAGTGTTATTGCCAATACTAAATAAGGGGGGACCCTTAGTTAAAATCCAAAGAAATTAAAGTAGCGTTTACATTTCTTTTTCGCAAATAAAGTTACCATCATAAGCTTAGGATGCCCCCTTAGAAACTCTTAGAATCTAAGTTTATGATAGGGTAAAAAAATATCTTATCAAGGGAAATCACATCGCAAGAAAATAGCGGGATGCCACCTCACAAACACAATCCCAATATTCGCGAGATAATGATAATGACCAAATATCACATCGCATTCAGCATAAATTACTTAAAACACTTTAAAAATCTGCCGATGTGCAATGGCGCCGATCGCAAGATCGCATCTCGCAAGAATTAGGTTAACAAAATTTTTCATACATAACATTCCTGCGATCTGCGATATTGCGACATTGCGATATCACGATATCATGATCTCGTGATAAGTGACATTGCGGCATCATATATGAGCGATGTTGCGATGTTGCGATTTTGCGACGTTGCGATGTTACGATTTTGGGATTTTGCGATTTTGTGATGTTGCGATTTTGTGACGTTACGATGTTGCGATTTTGCGATTTTGCGATATGCGATGTTGTGATAGCAAATCTCAAAATCGCTCCATCACAAATCTTTCAGGCTCATTATTCAAGAAAATTAGTTTCCATAAGCTGACTCATGGTTATGTGCTTTAAATGCTAATAAAGGAGTTAGTTGTCAGTTATTAATAGAATATGGGTGCGTGCTCTTCTAAGAACATTTCATGTAAGGTGGTATATTTGGTATGTCTGCAGCATTTAAAACTTTCCCATCACCCTTCCTTGTCATTCATTTTCACCTCACTTGTGAATTGCAGGCACGGAGAGCAAAGGACTATACAAAACCATACGCAGGCTAAAATGGGAAAGAAAAGCAAAGCCCTGAGCTCCGAAGAAGAGAAAATGGGGCCTTTATATATAGACACGGCTTGCAATAGAGACGCGGGAATAGCTACATGGGAAGGCATGTACAGTACGCTCAAAGAAGAGAATCCCAGAGTAATGGAGGTTACAGCTATTGCAGGCTCACAAAGTTCTTCTAAAGCATCCCTCGCAGAGCTAGCCTGCTCATTTTTACATCAGATAGGAGCGAGGCCAAGAATCCTCCCATACACGGACATGGTCAAATGGATATTGGATACCGCAAAAATAAAAAATAGATAGTTCAAAGTTCATGGTTAAGGACTCATTGGTTCATTCACTGCGCATGATTTAAAGCTCATGTATCATCTACCGGAGCCACAGACAATCTACAATAGACAGTTTATAGAGAAATTTGTAAAAGAAAATCTAGACCTGGCGGAAACTACCAAAGACTGGTCTAGGAGAGACGAGCCGTTGAAGAAAGATAAACATGGTATGTACAGTACTGATTCCCTTACCTATCCATACTGCTTTTCTGTTGCCATGCTCTGTAGAATATTTGGAATGCCAGATATTAACAAATTCTCATCCGAGTGGCTACCATTATTGGATGCTGCCACAAATGCTACCATTGTAGATTGGGCCAAAATTTTGTCTGATAACCTAGTCACAGCCATTGTTAGTTACCGGTCCAAAAGAGCTACGGCTCAGAGGATCTATCCTCCTTTTTACCTTTCCACATATATAATGGACGCAATATGTTATGTTTCTAAGTTTCCTATTATGGGTTGGAAGTGGACGACAAAAGACCCTTTACCCATACATGTCTATCACAAAGAGTTATGGGACTCTCAGTTCACTCCATAGTTCTCCAAATTTGTCATGGAATTATGTTGCCCTTGTATAGAATTTTGTACGATAAAGACCTTCCGAGATGCTCGCCTGAAGCAGAAGTAGACATCGTCACGGTCGCAAGATGGTTTGGGGAAGAATTGTTTACTTATGTTAGGGTATTTGGAAGTTCTGCACCCCCTCATGTCCTACCTTTATATATCCGTGATAAACTCTTAGCCCGAGAGATCGCCTATCAAAACTATGGGAGGGTGGCCTAACTAAAGAATTAAAAGACAAAAAGAAGGCTATATGGCCATAGTTTCCTGTAGCCTGTGGGGCCTTCTCGCTATTTGATGTAGGCCACGCCTTTGAAGAGGTAAAGAATATCACGTGCCTATAGCTATTGAAATTCACAACAAGGCCATTTGACCCTTATGAGGTCGCCCACAATTTTACAACAACAGTCAAGATAAAGGTGTTCTCTGGAGAAAAAGATTTATTTGATGATATACTCCAACAGAAAGACACATTAGAAGAAATTCTGCACACAGCCTAATTGCAACTATCTCCAGAATAATTTCAAAGGTTCAAAACATACAGGGAAAGAAGGCTAGCCAGTATTCCTTTAGAAAAGCTATGCCTAAAAGCCTCAAGAGAACCAAATCCAAGTGTTAGCCTCAGTGGAAGTTCAAGTGCCAATGGATCTAAGCCCAAATCTGAAAAAGAAATGTCTGAAAACTCTAAAAGATCCGGAAATGAACTAGATAAGAATGAAGTGTCAGTTAAGGATACTGCCCAGTTAAAAGAACTTCTACATCAACAGGTTAATGCCTCCCCACAAAGAAATCCTCCCCCTCTCGTCATCCAAGCACCACCAGTCATAGCTGAATTAGACAGAGAATGGGAAACCTTCAACGACTTAATCAATCTTGAAGGACAAACCATGAAGACAAATTTCAGCAATGTACAAATATTAAAAGAAGTAGTCACAAGGACAGTTAGCGAAGTCTCAAATATGGAACATATTCCTATTACTCCATCCTCTGAGCTTGTACCAAAAGTAGAACAAATCCCTCCTCTAGATATATTTTATAGCCGACAACATAAAGCAGTAGTAAAAAAATAGAGTAAGAAAAGGAAATTGGAAAGTACGCTCTCTCAAAACACAGAACAATTAGACGTCTTGTGGAAAGATCCCACTAGCAATCCTACTGAAAATCTCACCAAACTATCTCAGATCGTAGGAGCATACGCCTCCACTACTATTGACAAAGCATCTAAGGTACAACAATTGCTAAGGGAAAGAGAAGACCAGATACAAGCATTGCAACAACAATTGCAACAAGCCCACACCAATAATGAATCACAAAAACAGCGTGAAAAGTTGCAGCAAGACTTCCAACAAATGCAGATAGGGTATCAAAAAAGTTTGGATGAGAAAGGAAAGAAGTTACAGGATTTAAGAGAGATGCAAAAAGATGACCCTAAGCTTACAGAATTTATTACAGAGTCCATTTCCTTGAATGAACAATTACTACAGCAGCAAGAAGCATTGGGCCAAAAGATATCACAGTGGAGTCATTATTGTGAAATCACTGATAAAACCACTAACCAAGTGGTAGACTTGCGAAGTGACTATGATCTAATTGATAAACGAGTGACTAAATATTTGGCTTGGCAAGACACAGACGAGAGTAAAAGAGTAGGTGCACAAAGAATAAATGAAAATCATAAGGAAATACTCTTTAACAAATGGGACGAGCAAATCAGAGGGGCAGAACAGGCAGCAGAAGGAGCAGCCACGACGGCCAACAGACTTATTAATTGTGTAAATGAAAATTTACACAGGGAAAATTTGATCGTAGAGACTACTCCAGGATACTTACTGGACGCACAATAGCTAGAAGAAGATTGGAAACAGAGAGCTCAAGAAAAGGCCAAAGTAATCCAAAGGCTAAGCAAGTTAAACTGGGATTGTTATTGGACATACTTGGTGAAGCCGCATAGCCAATGGATGACTGTTAAGTGCATTATAAACGCAACCGAGAAAATTGTGCAAGCTCTTGTAGATTCTGTTTTCTCAGCCTAGTTAAAAGCAGAAGTTAGCCAACTGACTCTCCTTAAACATGTGCTGCATACATGTGATTTCATAGATCAAATACAAAAATAGTTTAATTTTAATTTTAATTTCATTTTATTTTCCTGAAAAGAGGACGGTCATTTAAACCACATCCTTTATTTTTGTAATAATTTATTTTTAGAATTAGTCAGTAGTATTTAAACCCTTCTCATGCATTTAGAGAAAGGTCCAGAAATTTATCAAAAACTTGTCCTCAGAACATGCACTTTTTCACCCTCAGAGGAGGTTTTGATGATTGAATGGAACATGGTTTATTTGATATTTGCATTTGATATCTGCTACTGATGTTGCACTTCTGTACTCTTAATGGACGTTAAATCAAGGAGATATAAATCAATTTTCGCTTGAAGCTCATGAGTAGGACTAGTTATAAATGGTACTTTTATCTCTTAACCATTTCTGCTTATGCGTTAAAGTGATATTCAATTTTTAGTTGTTTATATATTACAGCATGGATGTCTCAGTTATCATTTGACACTTTTTTATGTTGATAACTATTTGTTTATGTTTAGTATATGAATAGCTCATTTATGCGATAAGCTTTCACAATTGTTTCGTCTAGCTTCTTATACGAAGTAGTTCATCCTTATTGAATTCTTTTCTTATAATAGCTGAATGATCTTTATTACCAGTTATTGTTTGAAATATTTTTAGATCGCATAGAAGAAAGATCTCACCCCGGGTTAGCATAAATTTTGATGTTTTTTTGTTTGTTAGAATACAATAGCATAGCATTAGATCAGAATTAGCATAGAAGTATTCCATTTATAACAAAAATACCCATCTTTTTCACACACACACACTGAATTGGGAAACTGGTCCCATATCCCAAGTCGGACCCGCCATACCAAACGGATAAGGAGCAGCCAACCAAGTTCTGGACCAGGCAGGTATCTCCCTTGTTGTTGACCCGATTTTTGGGGCCTTCAACAGGTAGTTCTAATTAAAGGAAAGTTGTTATAAATTTTCCACTATCATGGAAACTATTGTATGAATTATCAAAATGTATTTTTATTTTAGGATCACATGAGAATCAAAATATTCTCATGATGATCTTCTCATTGTATTTAAAAATTACAAAGAAGAGATATCTCTGCACGCAAGGTATAAATGTAACTCAGATAGATTGGATTGGAAGGAAGGGGAAAGCACTAAGGTATGTAATCCTATTTTTTTATTAATGCATATCTCAACCTTTTGGATTTATATCCTTCTCTGAGTAGTTTGAGAATTTTTACTGGATCAACTGCTACTTAGGAGGAAGGGCCCTCCTTATTAGCAGGGATCACAATTTAAATATAATACAATAATTATTTGCATTAGTTTTTTTTATTTATGTGATTGTTGTTACTATCAATTTTATTAATGGGTCATTGATTACTGTAGAAGAGTTTTTTTCTTTTTTATAGTGTGACAACATAAGTCCTAGACCGTTCCTTCTTATTGTAGTAGTAACATATACTTTCATGTTCGAGATTGGATTGCACCTTCTTTGAATGTGTGTTTCCAACATTTGATTGGGTGATCAAGGGTTGTAGGAGTGTTCTTTATGGATGAGATTGGTTATGTAAGAAAGTAATTTATTCTATGATTGTGTGACTATTTTCTAATTATGTTGAAGAGTGTAACAATTTGACTTATTGCTAAGAGTGAGTTTTCGGATGACCTTGGATCCATACTCATTGTGGTAGTTATCATTTCCCTTGCATAGAATTTGTGTGATAGCATTTAAATTTAAGCCTACCCGAATTAATAATTAATGTGAAAGTGGACATGCTTCTCTAATCTAAAGGAACAATTATTTCACTTGACAGTAAGTGTGAAAGTTATTTAATTCTTGTTATAGTTTGATGGTGTGTTCATTTCATTTGAATGTCCATTTGAACATTTGTTGGGAAAATGATTTCTAGGAGTGCTCTTCTTTTCTAAATAAGGGTGACAGTGTGAGAGGGTGGTTTTGTTTTGCATTGTGTGTTTATTTCTTGAGAGACTGAACAAAGTTTTAAAGTGTAACAACCGAAGCGTTGATTAGCTGAGAATGTGATTACAACAATTGAGTTTGACATTCATTAGCACTAGTCATCCTTTTCCCTTGCATATATTTCATGTAATAGTCTTGTAATAACAAAACCTACATAGATTGACAATTAACGTGAAGAGTTTGAACTGTTGGTCTAAATTAAAAGGAAAAGTGCTATGCCCAACAATAAGTTGATGCAAAACCTAAACATGAGACACAATACAAGTTGAAGAAAAACTTGCAACGTTGTATGAAGTGTAAAGCAAAATTATTGAAGGGTTAAGTCAAAATATAATAATTCAAACTGTGTAAAATAATTAAATAAGAAGTCTACGACTTTAATGAATAAAATTTGATAGTAAATGAAGCCAAGGCATGCCTTTTAGTGAAGCAAGGAAATTTTGGCCTGCTTCACAAAAGTGCACACCCTGCAAGCTTTATTTCAAGGCCAAATTGAATGACTCAACTAGGAAATTATTTCTTTACTAATAGGTAACATCAATACTGTAACCACCCTTCCCACATTTACCCACTTTAACTGGAATACCAAGGTAAACATTATCTAAGGGATATTATGACATGAACGAAACAACTAAATATAGTTAAAGAAGTGGATTCAAAAAACTAGAACTTTATTGACCTTCATTATGAGAAATAAGAGACCTAAGAGCTTAACAACCACTCCATGTGACCAGACCCTAACCTAGTGTTGAAGGCTCGAAAAATCGGTAATCCAACAAGGGGGATAACTACAGGGTCCAAACCTTAAGACAACTCCTTTTCCGTTTGGAATAGTGGCTCTGACTGGGGATGATGGGACTAGTCTCCTAATCTATTTATGATGTGTGTGCTAACTAGATGATGTTTTTCTTTTTTGGGTTTTAAAGGATGAATAATTATTCTAATCTTACTCTATCTTTTAACTATCATATGCAATCTATCATAATCAAAGAAAACATCTAAGTTTAAGACTATCCTGGGAGTAATGTTCACATATGCAATCTAATTTTTTTTTTAAAAGTGATAGATAATGAAGATCATTCAATCACAATAAGAAGAGAATCCATTTAAGAATGATTGTTTCGTATAAAAAGATATTTGAAACAATATGAGAAAAATATCGCATAAAGAGTCATTTACATGTTCAGCATAAATAGTAAGTCATCACCATAAAAAAGTGCAATAATAATAACTAAACATTTAAAATTTCATATATAAATAACTAAAAATGATTTATTCCTTAAAACACAAGTAAAAAGGCATTAGGAGATAAAGATACCATTTGTAATACATCCTACTCATGAGTTGCAACAATATTGATCTATCTTGAAATCACTTAACATCAACTAAGAGTACAAAAGTGCAATTTCAGTAGCAGATGCTAAACTCAAATAGAAAATAAATCTCGTTCCATTGATTTTATCAAAACCTCCTCAGTGGGGGTCAAGATGCATGTTCTGGAGAATGTTTTTGATAAAAATATGGACCCCTCTCTAAATGCATGAGAGGGGTTTAAATACTAATCGATGAAATCTAGAAATAAATATTACAAAAATGGATGAGGAATTTTAAACAACCTACCTCATTTTAAGAAAAACTAACAAAAATAAAATAAATAATATCTATGACTAACCCTACATTTGATTCTTTAGATCGCAAATATCCAGCATTAATTTTAAGAGTGTCGTTTGGCCAACCTTAGCTTTTAATTATCCTGCAAATACGACATTGGTGAGAGCTGGCACTATCTTCTCGGCAGAAATCATCAAACACTTCAGGGTCATCCATTGGCTATGTGGTTTCACCAGGTACTACCAGTATGCTTCCCAGTTCAATCTGTTTTCCTGATTAATTGCCTCTACCCTTTCCTCTACTACTTGTTTCCATACTGCTTGAAGTTGTTGTGCTTTTGGAAGAAAGGCAGGGGTAGTTTTTGCTACCAAATTAGCCTTCTATATATTTTCATTTACGCATTCGATGACATTTTTTGCCACTGTTGCTACATCTTCCATTGCTTGTTCTACTTCCTTGAGCTGAGAATCCCACTTCGCAAATAAAATTTCTTTGTGCGATTCATCAATTTTGGGCATGTCTACTCTTTTCCCTTCAGATTTCTTCTAGTTTAATAAGTCTAAGACTTTCTTAAAAATTGAATCATATTCATGTCACAATCCTATGACTTGATTCATAATATTATCCCTCATTTTGCAATGGGAATTCCATTGCGAAATCTTCTGGCATAGTAGTTCTTTCTATTGCAAGAGCTTGGAATTTACACCAAGTGCCTTTGTGACAAATTTCCCAATTTTGGGATCATCTTTGTACAATTCTATTATACCCTGTAACTGTTCTTCTTTGCTAGCTAAACTGATTTGATGTGCCAACTGCATCTGTTGGAGGTCTTACTAAAGTTTTCCCAACGGTGTTTTTGTTAGAAAATTATATATTACGGAGCAATGGAACACATGAAATAATGCAGAAATATAAACACAGAAAACACACAAAACAAGAGAGACACAGATATACGTGGTTCACCCAGTTTGGGCTACGTCCACCCCGAACAGCCAGTCCTTCCTTTCTATTATCCAGCAAAATGAAGAGACACAACCTACAGCAAATCCGTTGTAATATCCTCTGTCTTCTCTCACAGTCTCACCTCTCTCTGTTTCTCGCTCACACAGAATACACATCTATCTCACAGCCTCAAATACAATACCCTCATACAAAGAGAGGGTTTGCCTTCTAGGGCAAAAAAACCCTAAACTAACATAAGTTCTACCGTCAGATCATCCGCCTAATGAACGGCCCAGATTGACTAGAAATTACTATACTTTTACAAGGCAAATTTTATAGCTTTTTTTTAGCTTTGGGGGCGCTGCCCCGAAACCCCCGCCAGGGGGGGCTCCCAAAGGTCGCAGCCGCCCCCCCCTGGACCCCCCCTGCAGCGAATATTTTACAGGCGGCATTGCCGCCCCCATTTTTGAACTGGGGTCCAATGTGGCGGTACTTTTGAATATAGAAGATAATCAGGCTCCACACCCAACAGTTTTTGCTTGTTGATTAACGCTGACTTGTTGTAACTATTGTTCCAAAAACAAAATCCTATCTTCTTTTTCTTTAAGTACCAATTGGACCTTTGCTACGTTATCAATAGTCATTGAAGCGTATGCACCTACAACCTGTGAGAGCCTAGTGATATTTTCCGATGGATCTGTAGAGGAGTCTTTCCAAAGAACATCTAGAATTTCATCCTCGAGAGCGAGCATAGAATCCAACTTTCTTTGCTTTCTTTTCCTTCTGATGACAACTTTATGTTCAGGGTTGTAGAATACATCTAGAGGAGGAATTTCCTCCATTCTTAATACGATCTTAGATTAGAGAGCAATGGAAATGTGCTCCATTTCCTAAGTGTTGAGAGCCCTTTCTATTACCATTTATGTGGTTGTCTCTTTTGGATTTGTTGGTGGATCTATGCTTTCTTCTTCTTTGTTAAGTATCTCATTAAAAGTTTCCCATTCCCCTTCTAGATAAACTACTACTGGCTTTGTTTTCTTTGTAAGGGGAGTTGGAGCCTCAACTTGTTTTATTAATGAGGTCTACTGATTAGACTCTATTGTAGACTGAGTTGTTTCTTTTATTGACTCCTCATCCTTATTGTGTTCATTCTTAGATTGATTGCTAGATTCTTTTACTAATTCTTTTTGAGAACTTGTTTTGGACTTTTCTTTTGAATCATCACTTATGCTAATGCTAGGACTAGGCTTTATTATTGGTTTGATGAGTAATTGGTCCATTGGGACCTTAGATAACCTCTATTTTCTATAATTCTCAAAAGTTTGCAGACCTTCTTGGTCAAAAAGAATTCATGTTATATGCTAAACCTCTTTGAAGGTGTCTTCCTGCAGGAAAACATCATCAAAGGGATCTTCTTCATGAGTAAAAGCTCTTATTTAACCATTGTATTAAAATTACTTGCAACACCAAAGGGATCATATTGCCTTCCTGGGAACATTGGTACTTGTAAAGATAGTACATTATTAACTTCTTTGAAAGCATGACCTAGGTCATGCAATGCAAATGGTCTGCATATTACAGGAAATTGAGGCCAAATGGCCTTCTTGGAATCTTTCAACATTTTGCTCATTCATCCCTCACCGCATGTTTGATAGGTTATCTCCCCAGCCATCAGTTTGTCTGGGACATAAAAAGGTAGCACATGGGTTGAAGAAATGTTGTCGAACACTCTAATATACATGAATAATTCTTCGCCAAACCATCTAGCCATCAGGAGATTATCTACCTTAGCTTCTTGGGAAAACCATGGGGCATATCTATTGTAGATCTTCTTATGGATCATGAGTATAATGCCGTGACAAATTTTGAAGAAATGTGGCACAAAAATTGATTACCACATAACTTTGTGATAAATTTGAATGGGAAGTGGATTTTGTGCCGTCCACTTCCATCCTATAACAAGAAATTTGGAAACAAAACAAACAACATCCATAACATTGGCGCCGAAAAGAAATGGATGGTAAACCCTCGAAGCGATGCTTCTTTTTCTTCTGTATTCTAAAGCTACAGTGGCTAAATTATCTGATATGATTTGAGCTGAAATCATTATTGTGGCATTGATAGCTGCATCCATTAATGGAAACCATTTTGATGAAAATTTGTTGGTGTCTGGTTTACCAAACAGTCTACATAACATAGCAGCAGCAAAAATGTAAGGGGAACAAAGAGAACCAGTGGCGTACATACCATTTTTATCTTTTTTGAGTCTTTCCTCATTGTTTGACCAGTTCTTTGTGTATTATGCCAAGTCTTCATTCTCCTTGGCGAACTTCTCGACAAATTGCTTATTGTGGCTAGCCTGGGGTTCTGGTAAGTGGTACATAAGGCTCAAATTATCTCGAGTAAATGACCCCATGAATTCCTAGCTTGACATCTTGAATTCTCTATCCAATATGTCTACATCATCTATAATCCATTTCACCATATCGGTGTAGGGGAGTATCTATGGCCTTGCAACAATGCAGTGTAGAAATGAGCATGCAAGTTCAGTTAGGGATGCATCAGAAGAGTTGCATCCATCCGCTGTAGTTGTTACTTCCATAGTTCTCAGTTGTTCCTCCTCTAAAAATTGATACATAAATTCCCACGTAGATGTTCCCACATCTCGATTACAAGTAGTGTCTGTGAAAAATGGGGTCATTTCTGACTTCTCCGACACGAGTGCCATTCCTTTCTTACCCATTTCTTCGTATGTTACGTTCTGTGTGTTCTTCCTGAAAGTTGCAAGCAAAGAGCAAGATATGATAAAAATCATAGTGAATATAGGAATAAATAATATAAATATGAAAATAAGGTTACATAAGGTATTTAATTCTGAATCACATCAAAAGATATCAACTTGCGTCTAATGGTCCTTTATACTGATCCTAATCGTTCTTTTAATAAACGATCACTAATGAATTGTTATGCTTAACTTTAATGTTCATAACTTCACATCAAAAGTTAGGAAGTACTCTCCTAGAACCTTGGGACCTTTGAATTGTGATAAAAGTGATTTTACGATTTGCTTTGCAATATCGCAGATCGGAATATCGCAAAAACTTGTTTTTGTTAAAGCCCACCACTACATGAGTTACTGCAATATGCGATTTGCAAAATCTTATCGCATTTTGTGATATTTTCTTTGTTAAGTAGTGCTACGAGTTTGAAACTGCGATGCGATAAGGTTAAAGGATTTTATGATCTCGCAATTTTGTGGATCACAATTTCAAGGGGTAAGTTTTATAAGGGAGGTTTGCTCTAATTGTTTTGCGATGCAAGAATAATCCTTTTTAAAGTGGATATTTTAAAGGTTTACCTTAATGTTGATGACTTTCCACTATAAAGTTATTTCTAAGGCTTTTTATCATGTAGTGCGTTTTATAAGAAACTCGTAGTTTGTGAAGTTTTATTTGCTTAAAGTATGAAAAGGTAAATTTCCATGTTTTAGCAGGTTACACTTTAACATCTTGTTTTATTCTAGAAACAAGAAAGGCATGATTTAAATGCTAAAATTTGATATGTTAGAACGGTCCCCATTTATTAATGTTATTACTAACACTAATAAATGGGGGGTTGTTGATAAGCACAAAAATTGGCAATTCACTTGGAAGAACTAGTTATCTCTGAGGGTTTTTCTTTTTTGAATTTTCTAAAACTTCCAAAATGGAGATGGTTTTGAAAATGAAACTTCATTGTACAAATATTAGGAAAATAGTGATGTTTATTAATAACAACATCTTGTTCTAACTATCTTTATTCTGATTATCTTCTTCCTAGAGTTGGTCATTTTACTCACATCAGTCATTACTTGGTCGTAAAGATAAAATCAAAAACATCCCTTTAGATCAGTTTTGGTGTACTCATTTTTCATTGGTAGAACCTCTGCTACTAGCAGGCATTTATAGCCTTGACAGGGTTACTTGTTACCCAGCAATGATCCAGTGTCCCACTTGAGAAGAATGAAATTTTAAACGATAAATCTTCATATACACTTATTGCTTTTTCTTTTCTCTTTTTACTTTTAATTCTTAAATAACAATGTACCGGTTTGGTAGCCAAATTTGACAGCATCATTCACTTGATTTATAACTCAACTGAACAAGCTGGGTCATGATGAGAGCCCTTGTCTTTTGATTGAAACAATCACTAGCTACTACCTTGTTTCGATATTCAATATGGTAATGTTAGTTAGTTATAATATTTGTGATCATCATAAGCTGGCACTTGATGAGACCTCTTATTCTTTAAGTTTAAAGTGTATAATTGGATTACACCTTGAATATTGCAAATTCCTTGAGTGGGGGGGATGTCATTGGTTCCTTAGGAATTCTTCTGGACGACAATTGTAGAGTTTAAAAATAGCTTTTCCAAAGAGAGTCTTTGTTTTTTTATTGATACCTTTTGTGACTGATGTAAGGAAAACTTCTTCCTAAGGTTGTTTCTAACCAAAATTGGATAGTTGAAATAGAAGAAAAAACAAAATTTTTGAAATAATATCACTTACCGATATGTTTCATAAATGGAGATTAATTTTCATAAGCACTCCCACTTAGACAATCGAAAAACAAAATTGAAACAAGACACTATTATTTTTGTGGAAACCAAATGTGAACACTCTCAACTTGTTTTATTATCAAACGAAAACTTAACTAGAACTATAATCTATAAGGATAAAAGAGATCATCTTCTATGGAAAATATTTTTTTAGGATCTATCCATTAATAGGTAGAGATTCCCTTTTCCCTACTAAATCTTGTAACATGAAAGTTGATGGGCCAATGAGTTTGACAATTTGGAATGGTCCAAGCCACATCCGTTGGAATTTAGTATGCTTGCCTTTCTCTTCATGGGCTTTATCCCATTTTAATTATAAGTCTCCAAGTTGAAAATATTTTTTAGACATTGGGTTTGAATCAAAGGAAGCTTTTACTAATTGTTGATGATGCACGTGGGTAATTTTGGCATTTTCTTGTACCTCTTCAAGTTTAATGATCTGTAATTGTCTTAATTACGTGGATGAGGCATGGGTTTCTTTAATGAATTAACTAAGGCTAAAGAATGAATAACTAGATTTGTTGGTACAACCAATTCTTTCCTATAAACTGAATTAAAAGGAGAAGTGCCATGGAGGTTTTTTGAGTTATTCGATCTGCCCAGATAGCATACATTAAAGACTTATTCCAGTTCCTATGATTTTCATCAATAGTCCATTTAATGATTCTAATAAGGTTTTTGTTTGTCAATTCAACAAACCCATTTCCTTGTGGATAATAATTGGCAGAATATTTAAGTTTAAAACCTCTTTTGAGCGCAAATTCTACATAGCATTTCCTAAGAAATATGATGCTTTATCAAACATTAAAGCAGAAGGTAAGCCAAACCTGGTGATTATTAATTGATCTATAATTTCGATGATAGTCTCAGAGTTACCTATCTTGAGTGGAACTGCTTCTACCGATTTTGTAAAGTAGTCAGTAGCTATAAGGATGTACCTATGTTGTTTAGATGCATGAGGAACAATCTCACCTATTATATCCAATCCCCATTGTTCAAATGGTTGATCGATGTTGACCGTCTGTAATGGAAATGATGGCTTTTTTTGTCTTCTGGCAGCAGTCTGGAAAATCTGACATCTCCTTACATAACTATGTGCATCTTTAAATAAACTTGGTCAATAGTAGCCAACACGTAAGGTTTTATGTGTTGTTGCATCTCGTGCATAGTGTCTGCATGCTAGCCCGTCATGAAGTTCCTACAATACCTTTTCTCCCTCATATTTCTCAAGGCATCTAAGGAGAATAGAATCATAATTCATTCTAAAGAGTATATAATTGACAATTTGATATTTTTTAGCTTTTAACCTTAGGGCCCTTTTCTTTGTGTAATTTAAACATGGAGGAGAATATCCATTTTTTAAATAGAACATGATATCAAAATACCTTGATTCAGAGTCATTTAGGCTTACCTCATACACTTGTACTTCACTATCTGGAGATTGCATTTTTGATATGTGCGATTCTCCTACCAACATCTTGCAAAAACCTTGACCTTTTAAAATATTTGCTGGTTTAATTTCAGCATCATATTCTTGCAGGGTTGTGACCCAATTTTCCTTCTTTTCTCCCACATCTTTTTGTACCAAAATATTTCTTACCACTGGAAATGGTACTATTAGTTTGGTGTGAGTCTTGAGAAGGAAGGGTCTGAAGTGTTTGATTGCTTTGAAAATAGCATAAGCCTGTTTCTCGACATCATAATAAGTTAACTTAGCTCCTTGTAAGTTTGAAGTGAAGAAGGCAATTGGGGCCTTCACTTTATCTTGATTCACTTGTGTGAGTATAGCAGCATACGATTTCTCAGAGGTGAATGTATATAGAGTGAAATGATCATAAAAGATTGGAGTCACTAGAGATGGGGCATTTATAATTGCTTGTTTTATCAAGCTAAGCGCTTCATGTTCTGCATGACCCCATTTAAAGAGAGAGTTTTTTTTATCATGGCTTGGAGAGGTGACACGATCCTTGAGAAGTCAAGGACAAATCTTTTAACAAAATTGATCTGAACAAGGAAACACTGCATTGCTTTCTTATTATGGGGTAAGGGTATCTCAAAAATTTCCTTGATCCTATCTCGGTCAATATGGATTCTTGATTTGTATACTATGAATCGAAGTGGTTTTCCTTCACCCAACGCAAATTTTTTTTTTTTGGATTAAGAAAATTTCCATATTTTTGACAATGTTGGAAGATCCTTTTTAAGTCCCTAAAATGATTACTTTGTTTTTTAGAATATACCGTTATGTCGTCTAAGTAGATCACCACTGACTTGTTTACTAACCCTTTAAACGAAATGTCCATGGCTCTTTGAAATGTGGCACGAACATTGGTTAGCCCAAATGGCATCTTTTGATATGCGTAAGTGCCCCATTTGGTTCTCATTATAGTTTTTAATTGATCATCGGGGTGGACTAAAATTTGATTATACCTTGAAAAACAATCTAAGAAGGACATTAATTCAGACCCTGTGACTGATTGTAATATCTGTTCCATAGGGGGTAGTGGAAAATTATCCTTTTGGCAAGATTTATTGAGATTTCAAAAGTCAATACAAATCTGAATATCACCACTTTTCTTTCTTACTAGGACCAGGTTGGAAGCCCATCTGGAATGCCTAACGGGGAAAATAACCTTGGCTTTTAATAACCTGTTCAACTGAGATTTAATTTGACTTTCCAAATAAGGATGTATTTTCCTCAATTTCTATTGAACGGGCTTTTCATCAGATATCATTGGAATTTTATGTTGTATAATCGAAGTATCATATGTTTTAAGATAATCATAATTCTAGGAAAAGACACTCTTGTATTTTTTCAACAATCGAATGAGAGCTGATTTTTCCTCGGATGTTAGGCCAAGACCTAGGTTGATGTTCTATGGTTCCATGTCTGTTCCTATATTTACTAATTGATATATTAGAGTCGAACTCTAGAGTTTTAAATTGGTGGATCATTTAAATTTGTCCTTTGAGTCATATAGGTCCTCTAACTTGACTACAGATTTTGGTATATAGTGTTATTGCTATTTTCTTGTTCCAGTTGTTTGTCATGTTAGTCTTCATCAATTATCCGGTTATTTTAAGAGCCTTCTGAAGTCATAAAACTCACAATATCCGGGTCATTGCTAAAAACCCTCCAATTGGTAACATTATCAGGAGTAGAGGGTCGAAAGATTAATTCAATCGAGAATCTCTTTGGGCTATAGTCCTCTAATGGAATAAGCTTGGAAGCTACATTAGTAAGGAGATCAACACTAGCATTTTGGAGTCTTGGAATGGATGAAATATTAAATGCTATAAAGTGTGAGGTCAGATCTTGTACTAAAGATTGATAGTGTTTCAAGTGTCTCGACACACAATGTATAGTATTTCTCACCTATTTAATAACAATCTCAGAGTCTCCAAATACTTGTAGGTATTTGATATTAATCCCGATTGCTTTGTATAACCCTTGAACTAATGCTTCATATTGAACAGTATTGCTTGTGCAATCGAATTCAAGTCTACATGTTAACATGGTTTTTTCTCCTTTTGGACTAACTAATATACAACCTGCTCTTGCTCCATCATTAGATTTTGAACCATAAAAAAAAGAATTTCCAAAACAAAGTTTTATTTATAGGTTTATCTACAAAATTGATGCATGTAGATTGAGAGAAATTTTCTATCCGAGATAAAATGGAATTTTCCAAAAAATGTGAAGTATGAGCATTGAAATTCCCTAAGAATGAATCAACAGAATAGTTTCCAATTATGTTGTTGTTATACGCTACAGGCTCATTTTCTCCTTCTAACTATGTCACTATATACTCTTGATGTCTTTCTCATTGAATCTTCATATGATTAGGTTTCTATTGTAGGGGAGCCACATATGAGACCAGTCGGTCGTAAAGTAATCATGAAGCTTTTATGACCAATCCATACTCAAGATCGGTCCATATAATTCAGGGATGTCAACTACAAGTATATCGATAACTTGACATACTTCTGGATTTGATGAAAGCCTTATGGTTACTTGATTAAGTTCACCAATGTCCTTGACTTGAGACTGATCTAGCTATACTATTCATACTACAGATTTCTGAGGTTGGAAAATTAGCTTTGCGCAAACTATCTTAGGTAAAATGTTGGCTGATGCACCAAAATCAACTAGATAGTTGTTCAGATTTTTATTGAAAATTTCAAAAGTAAAGAGAAATGACGGAGTATGGGATTTGGATTTCCCCCAATCAGAGCAATATCAGATGGATCAGGTTTATTTGAAATGCCATTCGAAGGCCTCCCCATTTCAGGAGTATCTTATGAAATTACAACGGCATGAAGAGGCGCAATAGGTACTACATTCAACTCTTTCAAGAGTAATTTCTGTTGACGTTTTAATTTACTAAGCTCATGAAATGTAATTTTTGCTATGGTTTTCTTCATATTTTCAACAATGTTATATTCCATTTCATCTCAGATGATAAGATTTATGGCTGAAGGCGTTGAATTAGATTGGATTGGGTTTGTTTGAGTAGTTTTTGGCGAGGATTTCTTATCTACAATTTTATCCTTGGGAGTGAGATTTGGATTTTTTGTTTGGCACTGGATTGTGGAGGATGAAGTTGATTTCTACTTCTAGTAGCAATAGGTAATGCATCTTGATCTTCCTCATCTAGAAGAATGAAGTCCCACATTCTTTGAAGTTATACGACTTCATCATCATCGGTTTGTTCGTCATTTGAAACTTCTTCCTCTCCCCCTTCTGATTCTACATTTGTTATAGCATTTGGCAGTTTAGGATTAGTTGTAGGATTCCTTTTAAAGGGTTTAAAAGGATTCTTGGAAGAGGTTTCTACTACTTGTTTCTTTATATCAGCCATTTCATTTGACATGGTCTTCAAGACTATCTATAACCCTTCTTGGTCGAATGGGTCCTTTGGTTGTTTTTCTTAGGATCATCGCTAAAAGACACTTTTTTAGGCTTTCTTTCATCTACAACGTTTTTCTTTTTTATGGCTAGGATACGTTTTTCTACAACTATTTCCTCTTTCATGTTTTCTGTTAACGTTGGCTTGGCATCTCTATCTATAAAGATAGCTGAATTTATAGGTAAAGCAGATATATACCACTCATTTTGGACTTCATCACTGGGCTTAGATGTTGTTGGTATTCTGTTCAATAATTTATTGACGCGAGAGTTGAAATCCTTAATTGGTTATTTTCGTTCGGCTTTTAAATTGGAGAGGTCATTTGTTAAGGTTGTTATTGACCTATCATCCCCAAATTTTGTTAAAAACTTATCTTGAAATGTATCCCAGTTATTAATGGAGCCCACTAGTAAAGAAAAATACCAGGATCCTCCTTATATGGAAATAATCTTACAACTGCGTCCTCTTCTATCACTCCATTCAAATTAATAGATAGCATGAAATTATTTATGTGTTCCTCAAATAGTAGGCCATTGTCAGGATTGAATTTGGGCAACCATTTCTCAGGGTGAGCTAGTAATTGAGATAAAGGTGCAGACATTCTTACAGCCCCTAGATTGGTGCATGGCCTTGGTAGTGGATATCCTTCCATTATCAGAGAATGGGTAGGAGGAGGTGTGGAAGTAGTGGAAGATGATTGGGTAGAGGAGGATTCTACCCCTGTACCTCTATGAACCACGATCTGTAGTTGAGGGATGGATGAATGACCTTGTGATGATATGGATGGGATGGTAGACACAAATGATGATAGAACCCCACTCTGAGATTCTGTTGGTGATTTCCTAGCTTTGTTATGACTCGGTAGAGGAAACTCAACTGGTGGGATTCCTAGCTTTTCACTTTATGCTCTAGTCAGTCGTTGAGATGGGGTCAGATGGGAAGTGATACTACCTTGGGATAACTTAGATTCTTCTTGAGATATGGAAATCCCTTGTAACTTATGAATTAAAGTTTGTAACTCGAGGCGATCTCAAGAAGAATGATCTGGCTTGTTTGGGATTTCAGTAGTGTGCTCGGTATTTTTCTTTTCAACTTCTAGTACTGAGATGCAAGATTTGGAATGTGAATGAGAAGTTGAGGGTGATGGTGATGGCGTTTTACTCTTAGAATGGCGTGAAGATGTAGATTTACTTTCCAGTCACAGTCAAGCCCTCCTTCTAGCGCCAAATATGTTGAAGGCTCGAAAAATCAGGACTCTAACAAGGGGGATAACCACCTGGTCTGGACCTTAAGACAACTCCTTTTCCGTTTGGAATAGTGGCTCTGATTGGGGATGATGGGACCAATTTCTCAATCTATTTATGATGTGTGTGCTAACGGGATGATATTTTATTTTTTGGGTCGTTTATGATGAATACTTATTCTAATATTATTCTATCCTTTAACTATCATGCAATCTATCATAATCAAAGAAAACATCTAAGTTGAAGACTATCCCGGGAGTAATGTTCACATATGTGATCTAAGATAATTTCTGAAAGTGACTGATAATGAAGATCACTCAATCACAACAAGAAGCGAATCCATTTAAGAATGATTATTTCGTATAAAAAGTTAGCAGAAATAATATGAGAAATATATCACATAAAGATCCATTTACATGTTCAGCATAAAGAGTAAGTCATCACCATACAAAAGTGCAATAATGATAACTAAAAATTTAAACTCTCATATAGAAATAACTGAAAATTATTTGTTTCTTACCACACAAGTAAAAAGCATTATGAGATAAAAATAGAATTTGTAGTACGCCCTACTCATGAGCTGCAACAATATCAATCTATCTTCAAATCACTTAACAACAACTAAGAGTAAAAAAGTGCAATTTCAGTAGCAGATGTTAAACTCAAATAGAAAATAAATCTTGTTCCGTTGATTTAATCAAAACCTCCTCAGTGGGGGGCAAGATGCACGTTCTGAAGAAAGTTTTTGATAAAACTCTGGACCCCTCTCTAAATGCATGAGATGGGTTTAAATACTAATCTATGAAATCTAGAAATAAATATTACAAAAATAGATGAGGAGGTTTAAACGACATACCTCACTTTAAGCGAAAATAACAAAAACAAAAATCAATTATATCTATGACTAATCCTACATCTGATTCTTGGCCAACTTCAGCTTTTAACTGTCCTGCATATACAATGTTGGTGAGAGCTGGCACTATCTTCTTAACGGAAGTCATCAGGCACTTCAGGGTCATCCATTGGCTGTGTGGTTTCACCAGATACTGCCAGTATCTTCCTGGTTCAATATGTTTAATTGTCTCCGCCCTTTCCTCTACTGCTTGTTTCAATACTGCTTGAAGCTTGGGAGAAAGCTAGGGTTAGTTTTTGCTACCAAAATAGCCTTGTGTAGATTTTGATTTACACATTCAATGACATTGTTCGTAGTTGTTGCTGCATCTTCCATTGCCTATTCTACTTCCTTTAGCTGAGAATCCCACTTCGCACATAAAATTCCTTTTTGCGATTCATCAATTTTGGGCATGTCTGGTCTTTTCCCTTCTTCGGATTTATGCTAGTTTAAGAATTCTGAAGCTTTCTTAAAAATTTAATCATATTCAAGTCGCAATTCTACAACTTGATTCGTAATATTACCGCTCATTTTGCAATGGGAATTCCATTGTGAAATCTTCTAGCATAGTAGTTCTTTCTGTTGTAAGAGCCGGGAATTGAGACCAAGTGCCTCTGTGACAAATTGCCCAATTTTGGGATCATCTTTGTGTAGTTCTATTATACCCTAGAACTGTTCTTCTTTGCTAGCTAAACTGCGTTGATGTGCAAACTGCATATGCTGGAAGTCTTGCTAAAGTTTTTCCAACTATTTTTCCGCTTGTTGATTGATGCTGACTTGCTGTAACTGTTGTTCCAAAAACAAAATCCTATCTTCTTTTTCTTTAAGTAGCAATTGGACCTCTCTTCCTTTGTCAATAGTTGCTGAAGCATATGCACCTGTGACCTGTGAGAGCCTAGTGAGATTTGCCGATGGATCTTAGAGGGGTCTTTCAAAACAACATCCAAAGGTTCATCCTCGGGAATGAGCACATAATCCAACTTTATTTTCTTTCTTTACCTTCTAATGAAAACTTTATGTTGAGGGTTGTAGAATACATCTAGACGAGGAATTTCCTCTATTCTTAGTATGATCTCTGATTAGGGAGCAATGGGAATGTGCTCCATTTCCTGAGTGTTTACAACCTTTTCTATTACCATTTATGTGGTTGTCACTTTTGGAATTGTTTGTGGCTTTGTGCTTTGTTCTTCTGTGTTAAGTATGTTATTAAAATTTTCCCATTCCCCTTCTAGATCAATTACTGGCAGCTTTGTTTTCTTTGTAAGGGGAGTTGGAGCCTTATCTTATTTTATTAATGAAGTCGGCTGATCAGACACTAATGTAGATTGAGTTGTGTCTTTTATTGACTCCTCATGCTTATTGTGTTCATTCTTTGACTGATTGCCATATTTTTCTGCTGATTATTTTTCAGAACTTGTTTTGAACTTTTCTTTTGAACCATCACTTATGCTAACTCTAGGAGTAGGATCTATTATTGGTTTGATGAGTAATTGGTCCAATGGGACCTTAGCTAACCTCTGTTTTCTGTAATTCTCAAAATTTTGGAGACCTTCTTAGTCAAAAATAATTTGTACTATATGTTGAACCTCTTTGAAGGTGTTTTTCAGTAGGAAAACATCATGAAAGGAATCTTCTTCATGAGTAAAAATTCTTATTTTAACCACTGTATTATAATTAGTTACAACACCAAAGGGATCATATTGCCTTCCTGGGAACTTTGGTAGTTCTAAGGATAATACATTATTAACTTCTTTGATAGCATGACCTAAGTCATGCAATGCAAATGCTTGGCATATTACAAAAAATTGAGGCCAAATGGCCTTGGAATCTTTCAATATTTTTCTCATTCCTCCCTCACCGCATGTCTGACAGGTTATCTCCCTAGCCATCAGTTTGTCTGAGACATAAAAAGGTATGACATGGGGTGAAGTAGTGTTTCCAAACACTTCGATATATGTGAACAATTCTTCCCCAAAACATCTCACCATGAGGAGAATATCTACCTCAACTTCTTGGGAAAACCTTGGGGAATATTTGTTGTAGATCTTCTTATGGATTGGGAGTATAACTCTGTGACAAATTTTAAGACATGTGGCACAAAACTTGATTCCCACATGACTTTTTGATAAATTTGAATTAGAAGTGGATTCTGTATTGTCCACTTCTATCCCATAACAAGAAATTTGGAAACAAACAAATAGTGTCCATAACATAGGCGCTAAAAAAAAATGGAGGGTAAACCCTAAAAGTAATGCTTATTTTTCTTCTGTATTCTAAAATTGCAGTGGCTAAATTATTTGATAGATTTGGGCCCAATTCATTATTGTGGCATTAATAGTTGCATCCACCAGTGGTAAGCATTCTGATGAAAAAAATTTGGTGTACGGTTTACCAAACAGTCTACATAACATAATAGTGGAAAAACAATCAGGGGAACAAAGAAAACCAGTGAGATACAAAGGTTTTCATCTTTTTTCAGCCTTTCCTCATTGTTTTACCAGTGGTTTGTGTATTCTGTCAAGTCTTCATCTCCTTGGCGAACTTCTCGACAAATTTCTTGTTGCTGTTGGCCTGGGGTTCTGGTAAGTGGTACATAAGCCTCAAATTGTAGGAGTAAATGACCCCATGACTTCCTAGCTCGTCATCTTGAATTCTCTACTCAATATGTCTACATTGTCTATAATACATTTCACCATATCAATGTAGGGGAGTATATTTGGTGTTGTAGCAATGCGGTGTAGAAATGAGCATGCAAGTTTGGTTAGGGATGCACCAGAAGAGATGTGTCCATCCACTATAACTATTACTTCCATAATTCTCAGTTTTCCTCCTCCAACAGCTGATAGACAAATTCCCACATAGATGTCGTCGCATCTTGATTACAAATAGTATCTGTGAACAATGGGATCATTTCTAACTTCTCAGATAGGGGTGCATTTCCTTTCTTACCCATTTATTCATATGTTGCATTTTGTGTTCTTCCTGAAAGTTGCAAGCAGAGAGCAAGATATGATAAAAATGACAGTGAATATAGAAATAACCAATAGAAAGATGAAAATAAGGTGATGGGAGGTCTTTAATTCTGAATCACATCAAAAGATATCAGCTTGAATCTAATGGTCATTTACTCTGATCCTAATCGTTCTTTTAAAAAATGATGGCTAATGAACCGTTATGCTTAACTTTAATGTTCATAACTCCACATCAAAACTCGAGAAGTAATCTCTTAGAACCCTGAGCCCTTCAAATTGTGATAAAAGAAATTTTACAATTTGCTTGACAATATCGCAGATCGTTATATCGCAAAAACTTGTTTTCGTTAAAACCCACTGCTAATGAGTTGCTGTGATATGTGATTTGCGAGATGCTACCACATTTCATGATATTTTTTTTGTTAAGTAGTGCCACAAGTTTGAAACTGCGATTTGATAAGGTTAAATGATTTTATGATCTCACATTTTCACGAATCTCAATTTCAAAGCGTAAGTTTTATAAGGGAGGTCTGCTGTAATTTTTTTGTGATGCGAGAATAATCCTTTTTAAAGCGGATATTTTAAACGTTTACGTTAATGTTCACGACTTTTCGTTATAAATTTATTTCTAAGGCTTTTTATCATGTAGTGCTTTTCATAAGAAACTTGTAATTTGTGAAGTTTTATGTGCTTAAAGTATGAAAAGGTAAATTTCCATGTTTTAGCAAGTTCCAGTTTGACATCTTGTTTTATTCTAGAAACATGAAAGGCATGATTTGAATGCTAAAATTTGATTTTTTGGAAGGGTTCCCATTTATTAATGTTATTACTAACACTAATAAATGGGGGGTTGTTGATAAGCACAATAGCTAGATTACTTATGTACTGACCTGGGCCCACAACCACATGCATTAAGAGGCGTCTATGTGGTTATAGTCCTGCAACCACATCCATAAGTTTGTAACAGTGTGACTATGGCACAAAACATCCAAATCAAAGGTTGTTGTCTTGGATTCTAAGCTACCATTTTAGGCTAGCCTCTAGACCACTACCTAGAAATCAAAGAGACATTTTGGAATGGTAAACAACATCAAGACAAATCCATTCATACAAAACTTTATCGAGTTGACCTAAATAGGCCTAACCATGACAGTCATCTCATCAAACTTATGGTAAACATGTAATCTATGGGTCATGAATTCATGCTTGAACATAGGGGCCTAAAACTTATCTGAGAAACACCAAGAAGTTCTAATTCCCTCTCATAATAGTTGCCATAATATTTGTTATCTCATGGATTTATTAACCATTCATCGACTAATCAAAACATATAAGGAGCCATTGGTTGAACCTATTATGGAACCATGCCTATAACCATATTTTAACCAAAATAATAACCATAATAGAACAAAAATGAAATCGACATAATAACAAGAACAAGTACTCATATAATAAAATAGGAAAAGATCTCTTATCAACACATACAAAAGATAACCATGTTAGGGACTTCCACGTACCGCCTATCTATAGATTGATCTGAACCAAATATTTCTTTTAGTGAGTCACTTTCATGCCATATTCCATCAACGTGGGACTCAAAACATAAACAACGATGGATTCCTAAATATTAAACCATATAAACCCTCATGCCCCCACAATCTCACCAAAAGCAATCAAGGTATCACATAATAAAATAAAAACATAGAAAATCATGGCTTCCTAGAGATTAAACCACTTCCACCCTCAAACTACCGTGATCCCACCAAAACTAGTCAAGAGATAACTAAGCCCAAAAGAAGGTTGAATGCCTCAAAATTTATTCACCAATACCTTGAGGAATTTTCTTGTATATACGCACCTATCGAGGGATTCCTAGAGATTAAACCACCTCTACCTGCAACCCTGGGGAATTTTCCTAAGATCATGCCACCCGGTTCTAAAATCTTCTAGCAATCCAAAGATCAACCAAATAAAAGAACCCCATCACACCATGGCTATCTAGAAATGGCAAAGGAAAGGATTAAACCACTCTTACACTTGACAAAACCCATTCCAATGATATCAAGAGAACCAAACACATAAATACATGTACCATGCATTCACAAACCAGCTAGGAAATTGTACATGCACCTTGTTACTTACAAGTCTTCTTGCTGAAGCTACTTGACCCAACCTTACTTTATTTTCCTTTAATTTTCTTGACCTTCCTTTACCTTTCTTTTCATTTCCTTTACTTCTTTCTCTAATGCTAGAATGATCTAATAATTCTCAAAGTGTGTAATAGTATGAGAGAATAGAGGGAGCTCCAAAACTGAACTGACAAAAAGATTAAACTAATAAAAGTTGTGAACTAATCCTCATAAACCTTTTTATCATTGAGACCTTTATTTTCTTCATTTCCATTTATTTTTCCTTAAGTTTTCCTTCTCAAGCAAATCTATGACCCTTCATCTCCCTTTCCTCATGTTTTCCTTCATTTTCATAAATAAATGCCAATTATTACCTCTTTTCCTTTTGCAATGCCTTTTCCAAATTCCTTAGCCATATTAAAGGAAAGGTGACACTCGCTAGTATGTTTTTCCCAACATTCAATGTCAAACACATGTCCCATTACCTTGGTCTAATTTTTCCTTTATTAACTTTATTAAATGAGCCTTTAACCTGGGGTTGTTATAGACCGCTCCCCCCTTAGGGGAAGACTTTTGTCAGTGTTCTATGACACTTATGACCAATAAGACAAACAAAAACCAAAACATACTACCTATGGAGCATTATAACATAGCTCGATACAATATTTACAATGAATAACCTGCGAAAAAGAAAAACCAACATGTCAACCATACCACTTATTGGAGCTTTATAACACATCTCAGTGTGGATTTAAAAAAACAACCATTCATAAATATCTACACATACCAAGACTCATTTTCCTAAACTGAAAAAGAAAATGAAAGCTACAATGTTCACATCTGATATGCCATCTCCCATGTAGTTTCATCGGGCCCTAACTAGTTCCACTACACTTTAACTTGCTTAGTTTCAAAGCATCAGTTTTTTCCACTGCAATATGTACTAAGGTTATGGTTGTAATTCTACTTCTGGATCTGCTTGCATTAGAAACTAGTTAGTCAAATGATAAACATACTTCTCATATATTTTATGTAATGAAAAATAGAAAACATCATGCAATTTCACTATTGGTGGTAGTGTAAGTTTGTAAGCCACTAGTCCAATGCTCTCAAGGATCTCAAAAGGACTACAATACTGAGGTTCCATCTTGGCACATGATCCAATCCTCAAGAAGCTCTTCTTGGGCTTGACGCCTAAGTACACATGCTCCCAAAATTGAAACTTCTTGAATGACATGTGATGATTTGCATAAATGTTCTTTATGCCTTGTGATTCCTTTAGATTCTTCTTAATAAATTGCATTTCCTGTTCCATCTCTACCAATATGTCTGGGCGAATGAACACCCTGTTCAATTTATCCCTCCAGCTGATGGGAGCATTACAACTTTTCCCATAAAGTGGCTCAAATAGTCTCAACATTAGTGAATCATGTTACCGATTATTGTAGGGAAAATGTACCAACGGAAGATACTCCTCCCACCTCCTCTATTGGTGCCTAACATACATCCTCAACCTATCCTCTAGAATCGTATTAACCCTTTCTATCTATTAATATGTCTATGGATGATAAGTCATACTAAAAGCTAGCTATATCCCCAAACCTACAAACAAATACTTCCAAAACCTAAAAGTGAACTTCGCATCTCTGTCTAACACAATTTTCATAGTAACGGCATGAAATCTCACTATCTCCCTGATGAAGGCCTATTCTACCTCACTAGTTGAATTAGTAGACTTCACTGGAATGAAGTGAGATACCTTGGTCAACCTGCCAACCAAAACCATCATGGAATTGTGCTATATATATGTATTTGGAAAACTTGTAATGAATTCCATTCAAGTTACCCCCCATTTGCATTTCGAAATCAGAATTGACTATAGTAAACCACCTAGATTCTTAGACTCTAATTTTTCATGATGACAATCCAAAAACATATTGATGAACTCATGTACATATTTCTTTAGATTTGGCCAATAATAAAACTTATTCACATTTCTCAATGTCTTATGATATCCCAGGTGACTTGAATATGTCTTAACATGAAATTCCCTCAAGATAGACTTCTTGAGCTCACTACTATCTGACATATAGATCCTGTCCCTAAATCTCACTAAACCATCTTTTGTGAGATGATAATCCACATCTTAATCACTTTTACCTTGTTGTTGTAACATGTGCTTAAGTTTTTGGTACCTATCATCCTACTGTCCCTCTTGCAAGATCCAATCCTATAAATCTATCCCATATGAAGTCATAGCTGTAATGTGATTTTCATACACTCTCCTACTATGAGCATCTGTAACTTTGTTCTCTTTAGTCTTAATGTACCTAATCTCGAATTCAAACTCATTGAGTGTGTCTAACCATCCATCTTGTCTCACATTTAGACCAGGTTGGTCATAAAAGTATATTATCCCACTATGATCGCTCATGAAAACAAACCTCCTACTGAGAAGATAGTTCCCCCACATCTTCAATGCATGAATAATTGCCGCCAACTCAAGATCACACATCGCATCATTCTTCTCATTCTCATTTAGTTCCCTTGACTCATAGTGTACCACCTATATCTCTTGCATTAGGACTCCACCATGCCTCCTTTTGCACGCATGTATACACACCACATACTATTTGTATTGATATACAATCTTTAAAAATAGAGCATTTGTAAGAAAATTATTCAACTTCTAAAAACTACATGTACATTCCTCTATCTATTCAAATTTAATTCCTTTCTTATGCAAATATGTAATACAATAGCAAATCCATAAAAAAATCATGATGAACCTGTTGTAGTAACCTGCTAAACATATGAATGATCTGATCTCATCCACATTCCTAGGAGAATCCCATTTCAAGATAGCTCTAACCTTTTCTAGATCCACAAATATGCCTTCCTTGGAAAAAACATGTCCCAAGTGATTTACCTTCGTCTAGAAGAAAATGCACTTGCTAAGCATGGCATACAACTAATTATATCCTATTAATATCAATATTGTTTCTCAGTGTTTGACATGCTCTTCCTCGTTCTTAGAGTATATCAATAGATCATTAATGAATTTTATCACAAACTTATCTAGATAAGGACACAACACACTATTCATCAAACACTCGAAAGTAGCTAGAGAAATAGTTAAATCAAAAGGAACCACAACAAACTCATAATGCCCATACATGGTCCACAAAGAAGTCTTGTAAATGTCCTCTTTTTTGATGCATACCGAATGATATCCTAATCGCATATCAATATTCGAGAACACTTACGCTCCCTTCAACCGATCAAGAAAATCTTCGATCCTTGATGATCAATGCTTGTTCTTGATCGTCACCTTGTTCAACTACCTGTAATCAATGCACAACCTGTACTATCCTTGTTCTTCACAAACAACACTAATGCACCCCAAGGTGACACAATTGGCATAATGTATCCCTTTGCAAGCATTTCCTTAAGCTACAACTTCAATTTCACTTAATTTGGAGTGCTCATATTAAAGGTACCTTTGATGTTGGTGTTACCCCTATTACCAACTCAATAGAAAATTTCACTTCCCCTTTTAGGAGGAAAATCTGAAATCTCTACTAGAAATACATCCTGAAACTGCTACAACACTATATACATCTTCAAAACTTCTTCTTCCTCAACATCTTTACCTTTTTCACTAGAAACATGCACTACAAATAATACATGCATTTTTTTTCAATTATTCTTTCCCTGCATAGTTGTAGCTATTCTCACCAATGTATGATTCTTCTTATGCTACAAAATTCTCTTATCTCCGTCATCATCCAATCATTCGATAACCTTCTCATAAAAATCTACTTTAGTCCTGTGAAGGCACAATTAATTAATATGCAAAAAAAATTTATATTATCCCAATGGAAGCACATTTAGATGTGTTGGTATAAGCATACCATTCGGCTCAAACGCACAAGATCTTACCCAATGATCAAATCTTTTGTTACTACTTGTGCCCAACTGCACCAACCAAGAATTTTCATAAACTTCTTTTTTCAAACCACACTTATCCACCAGGTTAAGACTAACATAACTATAATTAGATACAAGGTCAATAAAATTAGAAACAACTTGAACATAAAGCTTACCTTCCATCTCAATAATGGAAGCCTTGTGATCTACATTCTTGTTATAAAATGTTGTATATATCCGAGGAATGTTATTTCTAACGTCACATATTATTTGCAACTCTAGAGAACTGTAGATTTCAGGTCTTCCTCTCTAATACGATAGACAATCCTTTATAGATCCCATCTTGATCTCAACATTTTGTATTTCACTTTTTCTTGATATATTTTTAGTGAATGAAAGACGAAGGTCGCGTTTTACAGGGATTCTCGTGTTAGTTCTTTGGATATGTGATTATTAGTTTTTTAAGTTATATTATGTATGAATCATGATTTGAAATGTGTTTTATTATTTAGTGAAACAAAGATATTGATTCATAATTAAATAGTGCTCTGTTTCAATTTGTTGAACATATATGTTTTATGCTAAAATGATATCTAGAATTCATCCAATTGTTTGGTGTTTTATATGCCACTTCCGCTTATCCTCTAGACACCCATACAACAAATTCGACTAAAACTAAAAAATATCTACCTACCTTTCCCTCCTGTAGAAGATCCTATTTCTCTTCCACTTATCACTAAAAACACAATCAACCTTGCATGACTCCATGCCCAATGAATCTGTCTTCTTTCCTACTATCCAACCTTTAAACTCTATACCCCTCTGAGCGCCATACCTAGCCTAAGATTGAAGTGATTAAAATTTTAGATAGGGAGAGCCCTCTCTGAAGCTGGAAGGGCTATATTCCAAGATTCCAAGTGCTTTAAGGTTACCTCTAGGTTTCCTTCCTATAGCCTAAGGAAATTGTGGAGAGCTAAGAGTGGGCTTCAATAAAACTCCCGAATATCCTCGAGTTCCATAATAATAAATACATTTCAATGTTTAATATACAATATATATATATATATATATATATATATATATATATATATATATATATATATAATATATATATATATATATTATATATATATATATATATATATCTATATCTATATCTTATAATCTATTTATATATAATATATATTATATATATATTATATATATATATATTATATATAATATATATATATATATATTATCAATAATTTTCTTTCAAGATAACAATATTTTTTTTATGTAATTAATTTCTTGTATTTCAACACAGCAAATATGGTTCCTTTTGTACTCATAGAATCAAAAAGCATTGGAAAATTTCAGGGACTAATATTCATAGGTGGGCCAATTTTCCTGATTTTTCCCAGAAAAAAATTCAATTTCCATTTTCTTTAAAAATTATTCGCCAAATTTATAATATAAAATTATTTTACCTTTAAAAAACACCACCCTTCTACAGAAACTATATATAGAATTATTATAAATTTGAATAATTTTACAAATATATCAATAAACATTTTATATTTAGCATATTAGGGACTAGTTATGTTCACCATTATTTTTAAACTCCAAGATAGCTTTCCATCCTTAAAATTTTCCCTTATCAAAAGGACTTACATAGTCAAATCAGAGAGATCCAGTTTCCATACTTATAAGAAAATAAGAATCATGTTTCCACAACATTTTTCCCAAGGAGAAAAAAATCATAATTATGTAATAAAAATATACAAAATTACAATTCGTCGATACATGATATGAATATATCAATCCCTCTAGATCAATAGCCTTATTGGAGAGAACATCTCCCTTGGAATTTAACGCTCTATAGACAAGTTCATATCTTTCACCATTCTACATACAACGTTGCATTTTGGCCATCCAAGACCTTGTTCTCTTTTCCTGGTTTCATACTTCTTTTATTGGCACCATGTTGTACAAGATCTTCAACTTCCTTGCTTTCGATTTCAACTACTTACCCTTGAATTTTTGAGTTCCCTCACTCTGCCCTACATTATTTATTAAGGATGGAACATGCATTTGGTTGTGAGTGATTAACTCCATCATCAACATATCAACATCAGTTGCACCACACACTTCTTGTGTTTCATTGTGTTTTGCAACTATAACAACAACTACCCCATTCATTTTATGTGTATCATTGGTCTGATCACACCAACCTAACATAGGCCTTGAAGTCAACAACACTTACCATGTTGAAGTGCATGTAAAATATGTACTTCACTAAAAGTATGTGATGTGTAACATTGGAAACATAAAAGTTATAAATTTGGAAAATTAACATATTTGTACTCTTTCTTAACAAATTTATACTCCTTTTTCTATCATGAAGGAAGCATATGACTTTACTTTCTTCCTTTTAACTCCATACATGAAACTATCGATTCTTTTCCAACCCATATCAATATCCTTAGCTTCTTTGCACCACTTTTTCATTTCATCTGAAACTAAAGTACAATTAGCTCCCTTGAACACACCATGAGAGTCAACCTATTTAAATCATTCCAAACACTTGTAGGTCATGATTAATTCAATAAATACATAATCCTATTTAGAGGCATAAAATCCATAAGGATCTCTTTCTTTCATTAAATTATTTTTTTCATGTACTCCATTTAGGTGTTTGAGAACATCATCAATTTTAGACTCTATTTTATAGTTTTGCTAGGTAAATAACAAATTTCAATAATAATATCATTTTCTTCTACATCTTTAAGTGACTTCCCAGAGAACCATATACCATTTTCCCTAAATTTCTTCTTCCCCTCATCTATTTTTTTTTTAAACCAACTTGAGTGCTTCGTAAGACTCAGTAAGGATGTTCTAAAGTCATTAGTTTTGAATTTTGAGAAAGAGACTTAAAATTTTTGCATAAGTGTAAATAAATCATTCATTCAAAGGAGGTGTATAGTGAGGTGGAATATAGTAGAAGAAACCATTTTTAACTTAAATATTCTCTCCTTTATCTAAGTCTGCCAATGTAGGAATTCATCATATCTGCCAATCTTCATGTTGGAAAAAATATGCAGTCTCAGGCTAAAACAATCAAACTCCTGGTAATGAAATTTGAAATGGGACATGATTGCACAATACCTAAACTTAAGATATAATTGTCCATGATGTCTAATAAATATCCTACATAGCTAAGTTATCCACTTATACACAACTTTCACACAACACAAATCGAAGGAAAACTTAGAATGTTGTATGAAATATAAAGTATAAATATTTATGCTCAAAGTAAATATATAAGAATGAAATAGTATGGAAAATAGTAAAATAAAAAATCTATAATTTGAATCAATAATATTGTCCAATAAATGAAGTTGAGGCGTGAATTTTAGTGAAGCAAGGCAATTGTGGATTGTTTCACAACCATGCACACCAGACCTTCATTTCAAGGGAAATTGAATGATTGATTTTGGAGAGAATTTTCTTACTCATAAGTAACATTATTACAATTAAATATTTTTAATGTTTCACATATATATATATTGTTTTCAAGAGTACTCCAAATTTCATGGATTCCATATGATACAAGGGAGAGCTTGTGTGCCTCAAATAAATGAAAAATGGGACCTTTAATTAATTTAAATTGATATAATGATCATTCCATCCTATGGTTCTGCAAAATTATAGCTCAATCTTATGGTGTAATAGCACCCTAATGGGCTTCAGTCTTGTGGTGCAACAACACCCTATGTGCCTTAGTTCCTCGGCATGATATCGACCACTTGGGGCCTTATTATCTATGATATGAGAAAAAAATATGATATACATATGAAGGAGATATATTTATCCCAACGATAGAGATATCATGGCAGACATATGATTGTTTCGCTCAATTTCTATTGCTAATGTTCTCTCTACATAATTTCATATGATGATATGGGGTGAATTCAATGTGAAAATGTTCAAAATGTTTTAAAATGAAATTATCTACAATAGAGACTTCTAGCCATAAGAAAATTCAAATTGTGTCTATTCTACTAGTTAGTAAATATGTAATAGTGTAAACGTGTGTAAAATAATAACATAAAAATTTTACACTTTGAACCAATGAAACTAAAATGTAAACAATAAGTATAGGGGTAGAATTGTTGGCAAACTATATTTTGAAGAGTATAATTTGTCCTTACAACATAAATATTTAATTGAGATGAACATTTTTCCCCATTTAACTAATTTTACCTCTAGTGTGTATCTCAAATTTTCAATTCCTCATTCATAACTTAGTTTATGCAATCATTTTATAGCTAATTAGGTTAGTCTATAGTGACTGTAGTGGAGTATTGAAATTCTTGTTATTCTTCTTAAATGTATTATATTAATATTTGATTTTATTTGAGAATAATGTAATATCATTGTAACATTTATATGTCTAATTTTTTTATGGAAAAAAATTACTTGATGGGCTAGACTAGGTGAAATTTATGAAGATTTTAATGCTTCAGCATGATCATATTATATGAACCGAGTTAGTGCTAAACATGGTGATGGGAAAAATAAAAAAACAATTGGCGATGGTTGAGTTGAAATTTCAAAATACCCACGAGTCAAAACATTGAAATTAAATACCCACCAACTTTTGAGCTAAGATAAAAAAATTCAGACTCTTTATCCTCTGATAAGTTTTTCTAGTGTTGATAGGCGCTGACCCAGAAAGAAAATAATAGTTTCCTCTAGCCTCACCTAGGTGTCGATCCAAAGTCCACCCATTTTTTTAACTTTAAAGGACCTTCAAGATTCAAATGAGGCTTACATGGGATTTTTATTTTTCTCCCTTTCTGTTCCAGAAATTGGAGCTCGAAAGGAGTTGTTAGTCTTGTGAAAAAAGGGTAGATTTAGGGTTCAGGGATATTTATTCATGTATTGGTGCAGAATGGTATGACTATCATAAAGGTTTTCTAAATATTTAGGCAGATTGTGTGTATGTGATGGTTGGATGTGTATTTTATATATCTAGGGACATGAGACTGACTAGGAGAAAGAGGCCTTAGATTCTATATTGGGCATGGAGGAAGTTAACAAAGTTGATGGTTTGTACTTGAAAACACTTGCTATATACAAGTAAAAACAATAAAGTAAAACAATTGAAACATTGGGAGCACATCAACTAGCTCAAAGTGAACTAATTGATTCCCTAACAACTCCTAGATCGAGTAAAATATCAAGGAGGAAATCATTAACCCTAAAAATTAAGAATTTGGAACAAGAAACAAAGACTTCCAATGGCCAATCCACTCTTGGGACACAAATCTCTTCTTCCACTATGTCAGATTATGAATCTTGCATTGGTAGCTATAATAAAAGGATAGAATACGACATAGTTTTAGGAAAAAAACTGGAAAAAAACTGTAGATGAGATGTTGGGAAATTTTTTGTGAATAGGTTGAAGGAATCATGCTTTCAATAATTCAAATACCATATCCATTTTCCATTCTCAAAGATATTGTTACACCTATAGAAAGCCATAATTTACTTCATGGAGATAGAATTTGGGATTGGTTGGTTAGTGAAAAAGGTTAAAAGTACAAATGTATTAGGACTACAAGATATTTAGTTGCAATCAAGCAAAGAAGATAAAAAATCTTATGCCCAACCAAAGGCTTAAGAGTAGCCCAATTGATGTAAGTATAAAATTATGGAAATAACTTGTAAAAACATATGAGAAGTTAGATGGACAAAGGAGGTAAGGTGAGGAGAGTATCCAGGTATTTAAATTTTCACATAACATTATATCAATTTCCTTAAAAGATTATTATATTTTACTTGTGCATAGTTATATTCAAATAGTATATGTTTCGGGATAAGGCCTCCAAGGCTAGGCCTGCAAAGTGAAGTGCCACAAAAAATAGCTACCAAAAAGGTCTATACGCCTTGACTTATACCTTTGTAAGTATATTCAATATTTGAAATGATTTTTTTGTTAATTAATTTAACTAGTGCATGTGCCATGTTTTTAAAACATGACAAATATTGATGTTATCAAACAAAATTTGAAAAGGACATGTTAGAAAATAAAAAGTGCACCAACATTTTTATTTCGATGAAGAATGTGGTATAAATATTTGAATTTAAATACGTTAATTCGATATTGTTATGTTTATATGTCAAATTTCATTTCTTGGAACATAGAGTAGATGCAACATGCCCTTGTTTGTCATATTTATCCAATGAAAATATTGTACATTCTAATTGGAAATTTGGTTGGAAGATAGTTGGAAAATGATAGGATAATTGACATCCTCCTAGTGTAAATGGCGCAATATTTCCCATCATATCGATGGAGTATTGTCTGTACCCCACAATTTAGCAGGTCCCTAAGGAAGGAAAAACCTAAGAGACAACTATTAGAGTAAGTAACAAAAATGTGACAACTACCCACTATTTGTTCGGTAAATGTTCCCTTCTCTTTATGGAGCTTCAGTGATGGGAGGAGTCCCACGACTGCACTACAAAAGTTGGGGTTTTCCAGGTACTACCATTTCTTATGCTATAAGCCATTAGGGGATATCCCAAAGCACTAGGATTGAGGATAAACCACCCATATAAGGTGAGGCGACGAGACTACATTCAAAACCCTTCCTTCTTCCAAGTCACCCAATAATCCATGGCCAAAGTTCCCAAGGATAAAGAAGATTAAGCATCCGACTGTAGAATGAAAAATGGACCTTTAGGATTGGATTACCCATATTCAAATACATGCACTCAGTAGATGGGTGAGGGGAAATACAACTAGGTTAGGGAATAGAGATCAAATGGCACAATAGAAATAAATATGCTATGATCATACGTCTAATTCAAAGAAGGAAAATGAATATGGAAGACACATAAGAGAAACAACACATACCATAATGTACCAACATATACTGCAATGATCCTAGTGTCTTTTATTACTCTCTCCATGGAAGAAAAAATTATTACACAAGTACTCAAAGTGAAAAAATCTAAACCATTTTCCACTAGTTCTCATGTCTTTTAAATAACACATCAAATCCAATTGGAAAGGTAACTTGTTGACACCTAATCATCAGGATTGGGTGAAAAACTGTAATTGATGTAAATAAATAATAGAAAAGATGAAGAGTCATCGAGAGATGAAATGAACAATCTCTCCCTCATGTATATACTAAAGACCAGCCTGAATGAATATCATGAATTATTTTGAGGAGTTAGCTCCTGGTCTGACACAGTATCAAAACTAGTGCCATTTTTGGCTTCCAACACCATTTTGTAAATTCCTTCTACCATTTCTTCAGAAGTTTGTTGTGCATTTTCCTGCCAATTTTCCTGGTATATCCTCCCACGCTCCACCACTTTCATGCTCTACCACATTGTTTTCTTAGAATATTGCATTGGTGTGGTCTAACATGGTGTGGTCTAATAGCGCTTTTCTCTGGCGCTCCCGCCAAGAATATTGCATCGGTGTGGTCTAACATGGTGTGGTCTAATAACGCTACTCTTTGGTGCTCCCATATCAAAGTAATAACTTATGAAGCGTTTTGAATTTTTTTTTTCATAAGTTTCTCTGGTGGTTTGCAGCCTGCATCAGAGGATGCAATTGTAGTCACCGTGTATGAGGGAAGTTGTGTGCTTGAAGGCACAGAAAGTGGTTGTCTTTTCAAATTTTCCATGCATATAACCCTAGCCTCCTCTACCACTGTCACACATACCTTGGCCCTCACTCTACGCACTATCTTGGTGACCTCGACCCTCTCCACTCCAGTAGTGGTGGACTATGGTTGATACACTGTTGTTCACCTCCATTTCACTGGACACAAGAGCATCTTTCCCTACTCCTGCTATCGCACCCCAAGTGAGAATCAATCACATCCATGAGAAGGCTCTAGGTTTCCAATGGATTTTGAATAAAACTAGTATTATTCCATATTACGCTGACCTCTATACACTTTCCATTAATACACATAGTTTTTGTATTATAGTTTTTGTATTACCTCTTATTTCATAACCGTGGGGCCTCCACCACTGCTGTCATAATTCATTTGATTTCTTTTATGGTATCACTCCATCCTCATTGTCATAATACTTTGAACATGACTTAATACCAACCTGTGTGGCCATTGACCCAGTCAATTGATACGCTGCTCCAATGTTATTGTTGTCAAGAGCTTATGCATGAGAGCCTCCTCTCCTACGCGAATGGTATGACTTTTTTTTAGTGCTTGTGAGTTGTTGTATTGTATATGGCATTGAATATTAGAGTTTGTGAATGGTGAATGCTATTACCTTGTGGTGTATGGTATTACATTTTGCACAATGATACCTCTATCTCCATATATCAGAATCAATTTTTTTTAGTAGAATAAGATTTTTTTTTCTCCACAAAAGAACATTTGTTTTTTCCAGCAGAAGTATTTTTACAACACTCAGATTTTACAATGCATTCAATCGTATCTATTGTGGCAGTAGTTCTTACTAGCAAGGAGAACTATCTTGAGTGGTCCCAGAAGATAAAAAACACCCTCATTTTCAATGAGTTGTGGAAATGAGTGTGTGTTGGAGATGGAGACAAAGAGCCAGAACAACCTACCTCAGACAAGGAGTTCACCATTTGGGAAAATAAGAATAGGAAAACCTATGCATTAATTGCAGCATCTATAAGTGAAGAGGTGAGTCACCATATTTCACCATTTTCAAATGGTTTTGAAGCATTACAAAAACTGAAGGAACTTTATGACTCACACTCTGCACTTGAAGTTGTTCAACTCATGATTAAGCTCTTCACTCTTGAATTACAAAATAATGATCCTCTTGCTCTTGCATCCGAAGTAAAATATATAATGCATGGTATTGAAGCCAGTAAGGTTGAATTAGATATTCCTCTTATCACTTTTCTCAAGGAACTTTATCCTACTTACTCCAATTATCTTGAGTCATTCAAGAAAATGGAAATCTCAAAGATTTTACTTTGACTCTCTTGTGAAAAAAATTGATGAAAGAGAGAAATCTTTTAGAAAGAAGACAACCCCTAAAACATCTGAAGAGGTTGTCTGCCTTTCTCATAAAGAAAAGAGTTTTTCCCAAGATTCTCCTAGAGGAAGAGGTGGTCGAAGAGGAAGAGGAAGATATTTCAGAGGGAGGGGGGCAGACACTCTCAAGGAGAAAAGTCAGATTTGAACCACATATGCTGCAAAAGAAATGGGCCACATGATGCCTACACATGCAAGTTACCTTTGGACAAAATTGAGCAGCAAAGAAATCAACCCAAAGGTAAAATTAATGACACAGACAATGGTAAAGCACCTGAATCTGCTCATAATGCTATGGCACAATGTAATATTGGAGTAAATGAATATTTATTTAATGCTTCACTTGCTTATTGGAAAAATGACTGGTTTCTTGATTCAGGAGCAACTTGCCACATGACTCATAGAAAATAGTTTTTTGAAGAATTTACTAACAGTGTTGATGGAGAAGTATACTTTGCAGACCAATCAAAACTCAAGCCATCAAGGCTTGGTGCAATCAGGCTTAAATTACTTTGTCTTCTAGACTTTCTTCTGCATCATGTTCTATATCTCCCATAGCTGAAGAGAAACTTGTTGTCCTTGGTCCACATCCACCTGCAAGGTCACTCCATTCATATGTTTGATCACAAGATTGAGGTGAGAAAAGAATATGATGACTCACTTGTCATGAGGGGGATAGAAGAAGAAAGGATTCTCAAGCTGTAGGGTGCCTCCTCTCTTGCACAACATTTCTCATACAATTCTCATTATGAAGAAGGTAAACTTCCATCAAGTTTATTATGGAATGCTATATTTGGACATTTGAACTATGACAACCTTTGCTTGTTGAAGAAAAATGGTGTTACCATTTGCCTAAAATTCCTAGGAAACTTAACCAATGTGATGCTTGCATTCTAGGAAAGCATAGCAAATAGTCTTTTCATGATTCACATTCAAGAGCACATAGAAAACTTGAACTCATTCATTCAAATTTATGTGCTCTAATGCCCATTCCCTTTGCAAATGGAAATAAATATATGATTACATTTATTGATGACTACACCAGAATGTGTTGGGTTTATTTATTGAATAACAAATTTGATGATTTTCAAACATTCAAGAACATTCATACATGGATTGAAAATGATGCACAATCTCATATTGGCTCTATTCGCACTAGTAATGTTAAAGAATATACTTCAAATGAATTTGAAAACTATCTTTGCCAACATGGGATCAAACATCAAACAATTGTGCCTTATAATCCCCAACAGAACAATGTAGCTGAAAGAATGAATAGGACAATCTTAAATATGGTGCACTCCATGATGTTTTTAAAAAATGGAAAATTGATGTTTTGGGTTGATGCAGTTCTAGGTGCTGTATATATAAAGAATAGATGTCCATCTAATGCTATCAGAAACAAGACTCCCTTTGAAATGTGGTATGGGTACGTTCGTTTGATAAAGCATCTTAGGGTCTTTGGTTCCACCTGTTATGCCTTGATACCGAAGGTACATAGAAACAAACTTGCTTCAAGAAGTCATAAGTGTATCTTCCTGGGGTATTCAAACACCTCCAAAGAATACCGTCTCTATGATGAAGTCGATAAAAAGTTTGTTGTATCTAGAGATGTAATCATTCTTGAAACATCCAAAACTGACAATGTTGTTGAGTGGAAAACTTGATCGCTTAGATATATTCGTAAATGCAAAATCATTTCAAGAATTTGATAATCAGATTCCATATCCCTAAGGTGGGATTCCTATACTAGATTAATATGTGGAATCTTCTTCTGAAGCACTATCTCCCCCATAAGAAACTCCAACAGAAAATGATACTTTAAGTGATGTGATTGATAGAATTCGGAGACTCAATCTTGATTCAGACCTGTTAACACCCAGGTTGTTCCCTTTGACTCCCAAGGGAATACGGTCGGGGTAACCACTAACCAATCTTTGGATTACAGCTTCTAGCCCAACTGTAATCAGAGAGGGCTCTCTCTTTAAGGTTTGTCTGTGTTTTGTGGAGATTTTAGGCTAGTTATGAAGTAAGGGTTTTGGTTTATGTTTGGTTGGAAGGATGTCTTTCAGTACCTAAAGTGGAAATCTGCAGATAATGTTAGTTCATTGGGCAATGGAGTCTGTGGCTACTGGTTTTTGAAATCTTGAGTTGGAGCAGCTGGGATTACAAGGCCATTTAAGTAGTTCATAAAACAAACTTGAAATTATGATGGTGAAATGTAAACAACCAGTGAAAAGCAATTAAGAATTTTCCACTAAGCTGGGGTGTGAGAAAGAGATATATTTCTCAGGAGAAAAACTTGAATTCCTGAAACAATAATCACTGTGAAAGATATAGTGTGAAAGGGTAGCAATTAAGAATTACACCTTTATTACTATAGCTGAAGAAAACACTTATAATAGCTTAGATTGAGTTTAGGGTAATCTGTGATTAAATCCTGGAACTATTCTTTTTCCTTGCCATTAACTGTAAAGCACAGAAGCATGAAAGAGATATGAAAGATAACAAAACACATAACAAAGAGTTGTAGGGAAAACTTATTGTGCCATGAAATACGCAGGAATCCTGTAACTTTCAGCTAAACACCACAATGCATCAAACAACACAGAGCTTTGGAAATTCCACCACCTTTGTATTACTTCTCTGAGAATTTACAGTAAAAGAACTCTAGAAAAGATATCAACAACAACCAACCCCTGCAAACTCATGCGAGGGGGAATATATAGAAATGTTTCATACAAAATATCTCAGGCATTGAGTCATCTGAGAAATAAATATCTTCACCAACTCGTACAGAAATAACAGATAAGAAGTTATTGCAGCTTTCAATACAACATAAATGCTCTTTAATTCTGTCAGAAGATTTCAACCTTTGGAGGTCACTGAGTCGGTTGAACGCTTTGTTATAACTGATGAATGACGTGTCTTTGCAGCTCTGTCCTCCTGTAGCTTTTCGGTCCTGTCACCTGTGACTGTCAGTGCTGCTGTGGTGGTCGAATGGTTTCGTTGAGTTGGCCCAGCCTCTTTTCTCTATATATGCTGATATATCAAAATTTTCCTGTGCATAACAAATTACATATTTCAAAAAAAACTTAATTACTAGCTCTGCTTTAGCAGTAATTGTATCAACCCATTCCAGACTTCCTGTGTGGGCAATTGATGTCTCAAAATTGCCTGTATGGTCTCATATGCCTTTGTATATTTATAAAAATTGGGAGGCGCATCAAACAAGTGATTGATTTCATTCATGATAAAGAATAAACTCTCTACCCTGTTGAAAAGAGTCTGTCCTGATGCTGGCCCTGATTCTGCTGATGTGCTGGGCTTTTCTGCAATCTGACTTGTAGCAAAAGTGTTGACCCTCTTGGCATAATTTTCATGGGAAAGTAGTCTTCCTGAGGTGTCCATCAAGCTAGGAAGACCTCTGTTTTGCAATGCTATGAATTTGTCCACGAATTTATTAATGTTTGTCTGCATATCGTGGCTTCTTCTCTCTAATGTCTGAACCATGTTTCTTAGTGTCAGGAACCTTTTGACCATCGAAATGGTCTCAGTCCTCTTGGAAATTCCTATTTTGACCAGCTGAGAACTTGTCCTGTAATTAAGCACATTTATCATTCTGGTGGCAGCCTCAGGCATACTGCCAAGAGATGCCCTTGCTCTTTGGATTTCCTTATGTGCTTTTCCAATGAGCCCCATCTGCTCATGAATAGCTTCAATGTATTCCCACTGGTCTGTGATGGATTGGCAAATATTGGCCCATAGGACTGTCTTGAGCTCAGCTGTTACTTTGTCAAGTGTGAGCTCTTTCTCTAGCTCATTTATCCT
>APFE030784323.1:179132-192123 GCA_000404065.3 Pinus taeda | reverse complement strand
AAGATACCCTCATGGTTTTTCCAAAGAAGATTGCCATCTATCACACAAAATTTTGAAGCTTTCATTTTTAGGAACCTACATTTAGTTATGGACAGCCCTGGGGGAGCACATAGGTTTTGTAACACATAACATATATCAGAATACCAGGGGGATTGTTCAAAGGCTACATTGATCTTTGGAGTCGCCAGCTCCGGTTCACTGTCCAGTTGGTTGATGTCCAAGGCTTGGAAATTTGTTTCAGACATTAATTTGGCCAAACCCTACCCTTTTATCAGTTTTGTAGGTTTTATTTCAATATCAAATTCTAAAATGTTGGCAATCCATTTTCCTCTTCTTCCCTCTAATTTCTCTTGAGTAAGTATGTCTTTAATAATTGGGCTTGGTACATAGGCTATAACATGCGTGCATAGGATGTAGATCCTAAAGTCCTTAATAGCTTTGACCAAAGCATATGCTTGCTTTTCCATGATCTGGTACTTCAGGGGTGCATCTCTAAGAGCTTTACTAAAGAAAGCAATGGGTTTCTCATTTCCGTGGTCATCTTTCTGTAATAAAACAACAGCAATTGTGTGTTGGGAAGCAAAGGAAAATATGATAAATTCCCTATCAAATTGAGGGTTGGTTAAGACCGGGGTTTGAGTGAGGGCAAACTTGATACCTTCAAAATCTTGATTTGCTTCTACTGTCCATTTTACTTTTGAATCCTTTTTAAGCATGTTATTGAGTAATCTGCTTAGTTCGACCAACTTTGGGATAAATCTCCTTAGGAAGTTGATTTTACCCAAAAAATCTTGTAATTCCTTTATATTTCTTGGATGAGGTATTTGTAAGATGGCCTGGATTCTGTCTGGGTCAATCCTAATGCCATCTTTGGAAATGATATGACCCAATATTTTGCCTTCCTCCAAACCAAACAGGGATTTCTTAGGATTTAAGGAAATTCCATATTTCCTACAAGTTATGAATATCTGTCTTAGATGTTTCAAATGTTCTTGGTCAAATTTCGAGAAAGGTGTGAGATCATCTAAATAAATGATAAGAAAGTCATGAATCTCTTTGGCAAAAGCAATATCCATTGCTCTTTGGAATGTAGCCCCTGCATTCTTCAACCCAAAAGGCATTTTAACATATTTGAAGGTTCCCCATGGGGTTGTAAATGTTGTTTTGTCCGGGTCATCCGGATGAACTCAGATCTGGTTGAAGCCTGAGAATCCATCAAGTAAGGAAATTCTTGAGGCCCCCACTACTCTCTACAAGATGTGATCCGTATTGGGTAAGGGGTAATTATCTTTTAAGGATACTTGATTCAGGTTCCTTAGATCAACACAGAGCCTTATTTCACTAGTTTTCTTTCTTGTAGGGACTAAGTTTGAAATCCAATCAGAGAATCTGATTGGTGCTATAATGTCTTCTTTAAACATTTTTTGTACCTCTTGTTCCATTGCTGGCAGGAGCATAGGATTGATTCTCCCTAATTTTTGCTTAAAGGGCTTTTGATCTGGCTTGAGTGGGATAGTGTGTTGTATTACAGAGGTGTCATAGGATTTTAAATCCTCATAACTCCATGCAAAGACATCCTGAAACTCTTTGAAAAGGTCAATGTATTTAGGCTTTTGTTCAGGGGGTAATGCAGCAGACAGTTTTATGATTTTGGGTTGTTTATCAGTCCCAATGTTACATTCTTCTATGGCAGCGTTGAGGGGCTGCAATTTTGGTTTGCTGGGAACATCATTAGAGTCAAAAATGTCTTCTAAAGGAGCTAAGCCTGTTGGAAGAAAATTGTCCTTTAATTGTATCATTTCAGTTTCATCATCAGCTGTCTCCTCACAACTAGTTTGTTGGATTTCTTGTATGTTGTCCTTGTTGAAGATTGTAGGATGTAGCATTTGGTTAGCTGTTTTGGGTGATATTGCTTTCTTATTGTGTTTACTTTGTATTTGTGATTGACTTGCTGTCTCAAGTATTTGTGATTGACTTGCTGTCTCAGGTATTTGTGATTGACTTTCTCCTTCAGTGTCAATGTTTAGGCCTGAAAATTCTTGTTGTAAAGTCAAGAAATTGTTTATTTGTGTATCATCATCAAATACCTGCCAGTCCTTGAGATTGTTTGGGAAAGATGGTCTGTGTTTTATCTCGGCTGTAAAATAGTGGTGGGGCTCGAAATGTAGCTTACAGGTACTTGCAAATGTGGCCAAGATATGAGCATGAAGGTTCTGGGCTCTAGGAATTTTGGCAATCTGAAATTCAGTGAAGGAATTTAGCAATTCAGCAGCAGCAGACCTATAAGACCTCAGTCTTTTGTCATTGGTAAGAAAATTACCTTTTACTTGTTGGATAAGTAGGTATGAGTCTCCTAGGATTGAAATGTTTATGGCTTGAAGGGATTTTACTAACTTGAGGCCTAATAACAGAGCTTCATATTCAGCCATATTGTTAGTGCACCTGAAGTTCAGTCTATAGGCTCGGCCCTCTGCATGGTTGTTTTGTTTATTGTGTATCCAAACTCCAGCTCCTGCCCCTAACTTGTTGATTGATCCATAAAATTCTAGGAACCATGGGATCTCTTGTTCTAGGGGAGACTTAATAATTTCTCGGTGGTCTGGGATTGTGAGTTGAAGTTCTGGTTCTTCATTTAGTTTTACTTTTAGAACAGTCTCATCACTTGATTGGGTCAGCTTAATTTCTGGGGCTGCATCTTGTTCATTAAACTCCTGATCTTGTTTGAATGTCTTGGTATCATCATCATTTGTAAGACATAAATTATCATTATAGAGAATACACGAATCTATATCAGAATGGATAACATATATGGGGAAGTTTTGAGGCTTTTCTTCACTGATGACCATGTATTTCATGAGTGACTCTCTATATAGTCTCTTGGGTTGACCAAAGACTGTGATTGTGGCATATGACATGTCTAATTGTAGGGACCCTTGAATTTTAGCCCCCCATGATCTTGACAACAACATTCCATATTTAGGTGGAATATCAGCTCCAACAACGCCCATTAAGATTGTCTTATTTGGATATTGGACAAGGGATACACAGAAGTCTTTTATCAAGCCTAATAACTTGACTTGGCTGGAATCAAACGAGAATAGGTCCTTATATGGTCTAGTAATGTCTAGATTCATCCTTTCCATGACTGATTTTGGCATCAGGTTATGAGAGACACCTGAGTCAAACATTGCATTGTGTAGTATCTTGTCATGGATATGCAAACTAACATAAAAAGGTAAGATCCATGTGCCTGCCGTTTTTCCATCAACCTCTGGACCGAACAGAAATTCTGGGGTGTCATCCAACACATTGACATTGTCTTTGTTTCGAGTGAGTTGGAGGGACTTCTTAATCTGTTGTTTGTAGATGTCCTGCTTGGCTAGTTCTGAAAGATGGATGGCTACTTTTAGTTTGCCAATTTCAGCTTCGAAGTCAAAGGGTTTTTCAGTTTGAACCTTAGTGTTGCGGGTGACCACCTTTTCTTTGTTTAGTAAGTTTTCTTCTTGATCATTGTCTTGATTTTGGGGCTTGTGTTCTTCATTCATCTCTTGAGGAATTTTACTTGGGTTAGGCTGTAAAGATGATGCAGCCAGTGGCTTTTGTGTTGAGGGAAGTTGTTCAGTAACTTCTTCGATGGTTATCTCCTTTGTAAGTGAATCAGTTGTATTAATTGGTTTTGTTACTATGGCACTCTTAGGCTGTAGTCTGTCCTTTGTTTTTTCAGGTTGTGTTATGTTTATAGTCCTACTTCTTAGTTTGTATTGTTTATGAACTTCATAAACAGCTGTGTCATAGCCTTGTTTGAAGTCAAAAGACTCTTCTGAGTTGCTTTGGAATTGTTCAATGTCATCATCTTTATGATCTTCTTGACTTAGGAAAACTTGGTGCTGATCATTAAGGCCCATTAGGTTGACGTTGGTGTCATCCACTTGCTCACCTTAAGTGGATGTTTCAGCATAGTTCTCCTGGAACGGAGGTCTTATCTCTAGATCAGAATTAGCCTTGCCAACATTTGGGTTCTGATTTCTCCTAAAATTTGGATTTCTGTTAGGGTTGTTTTGTGGTGCTTCCCATGATGCTTTTCTCTCAACCGATTCCACTCTATCACCCAATCTCTTCATACCATTAAGTATTGCATCAAGTTTTTAATCAAAAGCTGAGGGTTCTTCTTTGTATATGGTTCTTTTTTCCAATCTTGCCCTGTTTCTTTTAGCAATGAGGTTTTCTTCTACTGTGACAGCAACCTTTTGAGCATCTTGGAGAATTTCAGGTGCTCTTTCCTTCAACTGATATGCCATGTCAGGATCAAATCCATCAGGGAATTTGTATAAGGCCAAATCAGGAGGAGGTCTTAAGTTTTGGGGTATTGCATTGTATACATTATTGAATCTAGCACAATACTCCAAAACGGTCTCTTGAGGACCTCTCTTAATCATGTCATATTCACCAAGTATGTGCAGGGGATCTTTCTTTTTCTCCTATCTGTTAGTAAAGGCTTGGTAAAGCTCATCAGGGGTTGTGATGATATTTACAAGAAGTGACCTAAACCATGTTCGGACATCACCCGACAGGATTTGGACAAATATTCTCATCCTCACACTATCATCATCTATCTCATAGTTCTCAAAGTGATCCTGCATCCTCCTGGTATGTTGAATGGAAGAGTAAGGGCCAGTGGAGTCAAAGTATGAGATTTTGGCTTAGTAATCCTGAGGCAAAGCTGTAGGATTAGCAGGTAATTGCAGAGGTGCATATCTGTTAGCCATGTTTACAAGGTATGGGGGGTTAACAAGGGCAACTGGGATAAAAGGAACAATGGGTATCACAAGGGTAACAGGTGTAGCAGAACCTAGAGTGTTGGTCAAGGGAGTATGTGCAGTGGATGAAGATGTGGGAGGGGGACTTTGGGATGTGGATGGTGAACTAGGGGAACTGGGGTTGGACCGAAAAACAACCTTGATTGGAGTGGGAACGGGGTTGGGGTGAACTATCTCTGGACTTAAGTCAGCAAGCTTATCTGGCCCTTGCTGCTTCTTAACAAATTTAGGGATTGTGTTAGGATTTTCAAAGACAAGGGGTGGATTTGGGTCAGGATTTGACCTAGTGTACCGAAGATTCTTCTTGGGAGCGAGTTTCTAAACTAGTCTTTTGAGTTTTTTTAGGAAAATTTTATATCTGCAAGGACTGGACAAAATTTTGAAAAGGCTATATATATCTCAAAGCTAGTGTGAAGGTTGACTGAATCAGCTCTTCCCTAAAGCTGTTAGTGTTTGAACAAAAACAGTTTTGAAGGCTTCTTGACTGATATTCAGGTTTCAAGTCTAGCTTTAGGAGATATATAGTAATTAGAAAATCCTAAAGAAGTCCCCAGTGGAGTCGCCATTTATGTTAATACCCAGGTTGTTTCCTTTGACTCCCAATGGAATACGGCCGGGGTAACCACTAACCAATCTTTGGATTACAGCTTCTAGCCCAACTGTAATCAGAGAGGGCTCTCTCTTTAAGATTTGTCTCTTTTCTGTGGAGATTTTAGGCTAGTTGTGAAGTAAAGGTTTTGGTTTATGTTTGGTTGGAAGGATGTCTTTCTGTATCTGAAGTGGAAATATGCAGATAGTGTTAGTCCATTGGGCAATGTAGTCTGTGGCTACCAGTTGTTGAAGTCTTGAGTTTGAGCAGCTGGAATTACAGGGCCATTTAAATACTTCATAAAACAAACTTAAAATTATGATGGTTAAATGTAAACAACCAATGAAAAGCAATTAAGAATTTTCCACTAAGCTGGGTTGTGAGAAAGAGATATATTCCTCAGGAGCAAAACTTGAATCCCTGAAACAATAATCACTGTGAAAGATATAGAGTAAAAGGGTAGCAATTAAGAATTACACCTTTATAACTATAACTGAAGAAAACACTTATAATGGCTTAGATTGAGTTCAGGGTAATCTGTGATTAAATCCTGGAACTATTCTTTTTCCTTCCCATTAACTGTAAAGCAGAGAAGCATGAAAGAGATATGAATGGTAACAAAACACATAACAAAGAGTTGTAAGGAAAACTTACTGTGCCATGAAATACGCAGGAATCCTGTAACCCTCAGCTAAACACCACAATGCATCAAAAAAACACAGAGCTTTGGAAATTCCACCACCTTTGTATTACTTCTCTGAAAATTTACAGTAAGAGAAACTATAGAAAAGATATCAATAACATCCAAAATCCCACCCCTACGAACTCATGCGAGGGGGAATATATAGAAGTCTTTCATACAAAATATCTCAGGCATTGAGTCATCTGAGAAATAAAATATCTTCACCAACTCATACAGAAATAGTAGATAAGAAGTTATTGAGCTTTCAATACAACATAAGTGCTCTTTAATTCTGTCAGAATATTTAGATCTTTGGAGGCCACTAAGTCGGTTGAACGCTTTGTTATAACTGCTGAATGACGTGTCTGTGCAGCTCTGTCCTCCTATAGCTTTTCGACCCTGTCACCTGTAACTGTCAGTGCTGCTGTGGTGGCCGAATGATTTTGCTGAGTTGGCTTAGCCGCTCTCTGCATATATGCTGACATATCAAAATTTTTCCTGTGCATGACAACTTATATATTTCAAAAGGAAAAACATAATTACTGGCTCTGGTTCAGAAGTAGTTGTATCAATCCATTCCAGACTTCCTGTGTGGGCAATTGATGTCTCAAAATTGCCTCTATGGTCTCATCTACCTCTGTATATTTATAAAAATTGGGAGGTGCATCAAACAAGTGATTGATTTCATTCATGATAAAGAATAAACTCTCTACCCTGTTGAAAAGAGTCTGTCGTGATGCTGGCCCTAATTCTGCTGATGTGCTGGCCTTTTCTGCAATCTGACTTGTAGCGAAGGTGTTGACCCTCTTGGCATAGTTTTCATGGGAAAGTAGTCTTCCTGAGGTGCCCATCAAGCTAGGAAGACCTTTGTTCTGCAATGCAATGAATTTATCCATGAATTTATTGATGTCTGCCTGCATATCCTTGCTTCTTCTCTCTAAAGTTTGTACCAGGTTTCTTAGTGTGAGGACCCTTTTGACCATTGAAATGGTCTCAGTCCTGTTGGAAATTCCCATTTTGACCAGCTGAGAGCTTGTCCTGTAATTAAGCACATTTATCATTCTGGTGGCAGCCTCAGGCATACTGCCAAGAAATGCCCTTGCCCTTTGGATTTCCTTATGTGTTTTTCCAATGAGCCCCATCTGCTCATGAATAGCCTCAATGTATTCCCACTAGTCTATGATGGACTGGCCAATATTGGCCCATAGGACTCTCTTGAGCTCAGATGTTACTTTATCAAGTGTGAGCTCTTTTTCTAGCTCATTTATCCTTCTTTTGAGAGTCTTTACCTCTCTTTCTCTCTCAGCTACATTTTGCTTGGATTTATCATATTTTTCATTGAGCTTAGCCAGAGTTTCTTTATCTTGATTCAGCTCTGACATTTGGGCCTCCAAGACTTGAATTTTATTTATGAGCTTCTGCATATCAAGAATTTCAGCCTGCTCTGTTGTTGGTGCTGAGGTGGAGGGTGCTGCTTGCTCTGTCTGCTGAATGGGAGGGGCAGTGGTCTGAGGAGCTTCTTCCAGATTGACTATTTCTGGAGGAGGCTCTGAAGTTTGGCCTGCCTCTTTCTGTTGTAATGCTGACTGAAGTGCAGCCTTTGATTCCTCCAACTTTTCTTGTGTTTGGATGAGCTGTTCATATAGTGACACTAGCATAGCTGCTGCATCCTTGTCCTGTCTTAGTTGGGCAACTTCTTCAGTTTGGGGATGAAGAGTTGCTAGGATCTTGATCATTTGCCTTAATTCTGCCATATCAGCATCCCTTAGTTTCAACAGCTCCTGCACTGCTTTGACATCCTTAGGATCATGCCCAAGCTCTATTATGATGTCCTCCAAAGCTTTGATCATATTGTCCTTTGCTTGAGAGGATGCCCTTTCCAACTCAAGTTGTGCAGTTGTATTATTTAGGCTATTTTCTAGCCTGTAGTTCACCAATGTTTTGTCTGCCAAGGAGGCATATACCATCTCACCCGTTTGCTTGTGTAATTCAATCTGATCCATCGGGTGGATGTCCTTGGCAAAGACCTCAAGGTTGGTCCTGAGGTAATCTGCAGCTGATTGTGGCTACTACACGGCTGGCATGAAATGGCTCATAATCATTTTGCCCTCATGGACATCATAAGGAGACATAAGTCTTTGCTGGTTGGTGGGAGCCATTTTCAGCAAATGATTATATAATTGTAACCTTATGGGCTCATTCCTCTTCTTTATGTCCTTGAACTGTTGCTTGATGCTCTGTTCACCTCCTTTTTGTTGGCTTGAGGAGCTAACTTCTCCTCCTACTGCCCTCTCTTGTTCCTGCTGGAAGGAACTTGCTGAGGCATCCATGCTAGATGGGCCCATGCCCAAAGATTGCCCTATTGGCATTTCTTCTTCTGAAAAAGGGTTCAATCTTTGCCTCTTTTCCCCTTGAGTTGTTGATGTTCTGAGGGAAGTCTCTCTGTCCCTTTTCCTGCTTATGTCCGCCTTTTGTGGGGTTTGGAGGACTGAAGTTTCAACTCTTGTTTCTTGCCTAGGAGGCACCATTTGTGCTAGCTGCTGCTCAGTGACCATTGGGGCCTCTGCTGTTTGCTCTTCTTGCAATGGCTGCTCCTTTTCTTACTGTTGTACCTGTTGTTGTTGTTGTACCTGTTCTTGTTGTAGTGGCTGCTCTAGCCCCATTTATTTCTCCTTGCCTTTGCTAGAGGCTTGCTCTGTAGCTTTGACTGCCTTCTGATGTGCTGTGGAGGATGAGGCAGATGCTCCCACTTGAGTGCTTGTAAGAGCGAATACCTGTGCAGGAAGTTCTAAGGCAGCCATCTTAAGGAGATTTCTTCTTGCTCTTTCATTTGGTTATTCTTGTGTGATAGGTTCCTCTAATGTGCCTCTCTTCCATTTTGTTTGATTTGCATATTGTTCTATGTGAGGCAACCTTACATGGTCATAACTGGACAGCCTATATTTGACCCTTCTTAAGGTTATGAAGTGATTCGGGTCATAAGGTTTCCAGAGGAAGCTGGTCTTTAGGCCAAGGCCTTCTAGCATTCTATTTGCCTCTTGCCAGCCTTCCTCCCTTTTGTTCAAAACAAAGTGGCCCAGTTGGTCTTTTACCTTCAGTTGTGCTTTCTTGCCTTTGCCTGAAAATTTCTTTACATCACCATTCCCAAACTGCCTGAAGTATTCAAGGGCAAACAATCTCATGGGCACATGTATGGGCAGTCTGTATGGGGGTAACTCACAACCATATATTCTAATAACGGTGTAGTTTTGGTAAAAATACCAATCCCCAATGCTGTATACCTTGGACAACTGAAGGATCCTCTGCATCTCATCAGTTAGTCTTGGAGGAGGTGAGCTCAGGAACAGAGACATGGCTGGGTGGATGAAAAGGTCTATAAACTCACAGTAATTGTATGGAGAATAGGCTCTACAGTGAAAAACTGAGGTCCAGTACACTACTGACCTTGGATTTCCTTGTGCATCCACTCTTTTCGTATCAAAAGAAAATTTCTCATGCTGATAGTATAAAATTAAATGGTAGATGTAGGAGTATCTGAACACCCTTTCCCTTGATAGGTTCATCAATTGCTCATGCATTTTGTCTAATATATAGGTGGCATAGTCATAGCAGATTGGAGTTTTGCCAGGGGAAAACATGAGCATCATTACTAGTATAGTTTCATCAAGATATTCAATTGAGTTATAACCCAGAATGGGACTGATCATATCTGCAAGGTCCCTGCCCAATGGGTTGAGGTAAACATGCAAAATGGGAGGGTACTGCACAATATCATATTTAATGTACAATTGGTTCAGCTTGGTGATCTGAGCCTTTGTCATCTTAGCTCCTTGATTTATCATATCAAACAAAGAGAAAGGAACTAATTTCTTCTCAGTCTTGAATTGCATCATCTCTCTGATGGCCTCAGGGCTAATGTAGAAAACAACTGAGCCTGAAGGGTCAAGCACAACTCTCTGAGTGGGATCATAACCTTCAGAACATAGGTGAATTAGGTCAGGAAATTGATTGACCTGAGGAAGCTTGAAGATTGGGAGGAAGGAATCCCAAATGCCCAACACATCTGTTCCAGCCTCATGTTTGGCCTTTAATTCATCTAGCAGGTGGAGGTGGAACTTGCTTTGTATTAGGAATTCCGCTGAGATTTGATAATCCAAATCTGCTAAAGCCTGCCACTCTAATTCTCTCTGAGTGGCATTCAAAGGGGCAATATTGAGGGCCACAGGTGCTACTCGTGTATCCATAGTTACTTAAAAACTCAGCTGATAGGTGAATTGGTGTTACTGTGCAGAGTAACAGAAAAGAGCATTTCTTTGAAGGAGAGGTGATTTGTCGAGAAACAGGGGTAGAAGGGTCAACTGCAGTAATTGAAATACTGCATAAGACACTAGAAGAGGCAAATGCTTGTCTTTAACAGACTCTTTCTCAGTAATTAGGTGTAGGTTCGGGTTTCCTGTTCACGACTGTGTGAACAGAATACAAGTTTTTGTGAAAGCTTTGGTAACAAGGCTTAGCTAGTGAATTTCGACCTTTCAACTTCAAATGGGAACTGGGCGCAGGGGATTGGCCGGTGAATTATGTGTTTTTTCTGTGTTTTAAGTGAATATAGTCGATTTGCAGACAAAAGCAGGCGCAGAGAGGATTTGCAGGGATAAATACCTGGTAAACTGATAGTCCGGGTCACAAATGTAGGTGGGTTGGCGCGCCGATGGTCTCCAGGTTGAATTTAGTAGGTTGGCGTGAATTTGGTCATAAAATACATGCAGAAAACGCAACAGACGTTTATGCAAAAAGTGCAAAAAACGTGAAAAATTGGCCAAAATATGGATTTTTTGGAACATTGGCGCCTTTTTCGGATGACGTCAGCATGACGTCATCAGGTGGGGTCAGGGTCGAATGATGTCAAAATGATGTCATCAGGTGATGTGGCGGCCTATGAGTGGTCCACGGGGATGGTGAGGTGGCGGATAGGTGGAGCAATGGTGGGCGGGGGCGCGGACGCGGCGATGACGTAGCAGTGATGCTGGTAGTGACGTTGGCAGGCGGGTTTGGCGGAAACTGGAAACCGCAGGCGGTATGATATCGCATCGCTTTCGATACGGAAGTGGATTTGTCAGAAGGGGCTCTGATACGCTGTGGGGGCGATGCGTGGCCGAGGCCTGACGTCACCCTTTGATAGATATTGGACGCTATCTTCCGGACGTCGAGGCTGGTCCGATATCCACGTGAGCCGTTGGATGAAAAGCGCCCGATCGGACGGTCAACGGGCCAATAACCTGTCCGGACGATACGGCGTCGGGCGGGCAATAAAAAATGATTTTTCATGGGATTTGTGCCTGGCGGGACTTTTAGAAATATTGATGAATTTGTATGGTTTTCAATGTATTTCTTTATAAAGTCGCACATAGCTCCGAAACTTAGGATAAGGCAGAAAAGTGGTTTTTTCAATGTATTTTTGCCTTTTGAGCAGGTTAGGGGTGAAAATGGGTTTTTTGCAAGGTTTCTTAGGCAAAGGAATGGTTGAATGGGTAAATGAATTATGAAGGAGGAAAAGAGGTAAGGCATGGGTTCTTAAACTGACCAGATGTCAATTTAATTCCCTAATGGTGAACATATGGCTATAATGCCAAGGGGGGGATATTTATAGAATTCTTGGGGTTTATACACCATGGTGTTATAATAGTAGGGAAAGGGTGACATGGGGATTTAGATAATAGAAGTTAGGGGTTAATATGGAGGGATAAGGTGGATGAGGAGTGATATCACTAAGTTTATTTGAAAACAACTTAGCTTAGGGAGTAGATCAAAATGAAAAGAATTTTGCACAAGAAATGTGGCTCTTAAAGGATACAAGGACCAACATAAAGCCTTGAATTTCTTTCATAAACACAACTGGTGTAGGGATGTTAGTAATGAGTGTAGAACAAGGAAAAAGGAAGTTAGACATGCTCCATTGTGTTGCTTTCCTTATATTGACCAGCAAGATTCAGTTTGAAAGGAATACCACTTCTGCAACCCCATCTACCTACCCATCTACTTGCCTAGCATTTTTTGTTTCTTCTTGGAGGGTGCACTTGGACTTGCAGACCCTTATGTGTCTTTTCTTTTCCATTGGCTTTTTCTTTTGATTGCCTATCTAACACTACCCTTATTGCTTCCAAGGCCCCAGATTAAGCAGTTGGGAACCTTAGTTTCTCTACCTAACTATTGGTCTACCAAGATTAAACAGTTTGGACAGACTTCTTTCTCTATTCTACAACAGAAAATTGAAACATGGCATGATCTAGATTAGACTTTTGGACTATCCATCAAAATTTAGTAAACATGAAGGCAGGTACACACCTTGCCTTGTTTTGGAAATATGGGATCTTTGTATCAGCAAAGCAGAGCATATTTGGCATTTGAATTTACCAATCATGAAATATGAAACCTATTGGTATAGGTATCCAACAGTGGCTCCACATGGGGATGGTTTTTCTTCTTGAAAGACCAAGAACAACAGGTCAGCATGCCTTGGCCCTTTGGCTACTGCTTCAAAACTTGGGGCTCTTCTTCCTTGAAACCTCAAAATTGCAAACTGTCATATTTATGGAACTTGCTGAACTACAGTCTTTTCCTGCTTCTGCAACATCCTTGAAACTAAGTTATTCATATGCTTAAAGAAAACACTATACATAGTAAATTATCTACAAAGGGCAGCCATGCTACATTCATGGAAGGTAGTAAAAATAGTGCTTCAGCATCCTGCCATTCACAAGACCTTCATCCAAATCAGTTTCATCAAGATTCTTAAGAAAATAGGTGTTATTTCCTTGTACTGCTTGGATGATAAATGGTCCTCTCCAAAGGGAATCAAACTTTCCATGTTTTCCTTTATTTTCCCTTCTTGAATCCCACTTGAGA
>APFE030784323.1:83489-142119 GCA_000404065.3 Pinus taeda | reverse complement strand
TCCCTCAAGCAAGCTAAGAAGGATAATAAATTATCACCAAAGTATTATGGTCCATACAAGGTGTTGCAAAATATTGGTACTATGGCATACAAATTGGAGCTTCATGCAGCTTCTCGATCGCACCCAGTTTTCCATGTTTCATGTTTAAAGAAGGTTATAGGCGACAAGCTCCCAGTTCAAACAATATTGCCAGAACTTGAGGAAGAAGGAAAAATTATATTGGAACCGGAAGCAGCCACAGAAACAAGATCTTGATAGCTACGAAATCGATCAATTTCAGAGTATCTTATCAAGTGGAAGAACTTATCTACAGAAGATTCCACATGGGAGGATGATAATTTTATACAGAAGTATCTAGAACTACTCAAGCATTGAGGACAACACTTTTTTTGAAGGAGAGGGGCATGTTGGGTCCCTATAATACCAGTGATTACCCCATTACTATTGTAGTTGTACCCCTTATTAATATCGGTGTGCCCCTATTGCCCCCATATTCTTATTACTGTGCCCCATAGAATCCCTCTATTGTTATTTTTGTGGCTTTATATTATTATTGTTAGGTCGGCTGGGTTATATTGTGACTCCTTAGACTCCTATATATAGAAAGGAGGTTGTCATTTGAATCATCAAAGAATTGTTCATTTATGTAATGTAAAGGAGGTTGCCCCCTTGAAGAGGCTGAATTCTAAGGCGTTGATCTATATTTTCTATTTTTTCTTGAGCTGGTTTCATAAGAGAATATTTGATCATATTTTAGCCTTCACTGCTTGTTTTTTTATAGTTTTCTTGCATGCATCAATCATTGAATTAGTCCTGTTCATCATAATATTTTGTTGAGAAATTACATGAATATATTCCCTTATAGAATAGTCCTCCCAAATGATATCATCCTAAATGATTTTTCTATCTTGAATTAGAGACGTAATTCCATTCAATTTGGTTTTTAACTCCTTGGTCACATACTGTGCCTCCTTAACTGATCATTTTTTTTTGTATATTTAGTCACCTCTCCTTAATATAAAGTTGTTCCTTTATCTGAGTTACATTGTCCTAAATTTTCTTTAGTTCAACCTCTAAAATAATGAGCTTTTCCATAACATTTTTAATATTCTCTAAGGGGCCACTTGACTCACTCGGGACCAAAATAGTGAAAACATGACTTTTGGTATATTATTCTAAGCTTTGCACTTGTTCCCATAAAATTGAAATTTCTTTGCTTATGTCCACTAACTCTATCATCAACACTTTCTTATTTTTCTTAATCTAAGTTAGTTTAGAAGTTTGAGAATGCTTAGTCTGAAGCATTTCTAACTTCTTCCTTAATGATTGCACCTCAGATTTTGCATTTTTCGATATGGTTTTGATATCTTCCGTGTTTTCTAGATCTATTCCCAATTTAACAATTAACTTATTAAACTCCTTATTTTAAACATGCATTTCTCTAGAATTTTCGTTTTCATGCTTCAACTAATTTGAAACTCTCTAAAATATTTTCTACTTTTGCTATTGCCAAACAAATTTTTCATAGGTCACTATAGAGCATTCCCCTTTCTTAAATATGAAAATTGATATTTTGAGGAAGTGGGATTTAAACTACATTAATGGATAGATTTAATTTTTTTAAATCAAGCCATGGAGGAAGATAGTGATGATTAGATGCATGGGGACAACTTTAATTGGTTTCTTTCTACATCTATAGCAGAGAGTATTTTTGTTTGATAAGTTGGAGTTTTTAGTGTTGCTAGCTGAATTTCGATGTTGCTTCTCACCTTAGGAATTATTTCTTCAATCTATTGATAATTCCTCTACAATAATTATGTGGGAGAGGGAGGTTCCTCAATTGAAAATTCTACAAAATTAGTGAAACAGAGGAGGAGGTAGAGCACTTTGGGTTTCCCAACTATTTTTGAAAACCTAGTTGATTGGAGCCTTGAGGGTCTTTTTTTTTAATTTAACATGTGCCTCTACTTCTTCTTCTCTTTGAACCTTTTGTCCTTTTTTCAATTGTGAGTCTTCTAAATATAAACATAAATTTTTTTAGGTATGTTCCTCTTCAAGTTGTTCTCCCTCACTACAGGGGTTTCAACGTCTATTATTTGTTACATTTTTCTGCTTGGCCATGTTTCTAGATTTTCAATTTTCTCAAGTTTTGGATTTCTTTCATGAATATAATGTGAAAAATTGATATCCCCTATTTTATTTTAAATTATATCATGAGGGTCATATTTCCACTTCTCTCCTTGATCAAAGCCAAAATCCTTCATCATTTCTTCAACTTGTGCGAGGGATTTCTTCAACTTGTGGGAGTGCCTGCCTTCTATTCATGATGAATATCCAAAAAATTATTTATAACTTAGAAATATATGATTTGTTCATGAACAAAATGAACTTGGTAAACATTTAGACTCCTCCTTCTAAAATAAAGAGAAAATATCCTCATAAGAAAAAATATTGGCAAACACTTCGGTGGTAGTGAGTAAGAAAAATGAAAAATATTAATGGCATAAGGGGTAGGAAAGGGTGACATGGATGTATGTGATATGACATGGAGGGGTGAATTGGATTGATGACATGTAAGGGCCCAATTTCATGCATGGATCACATGATGGGTACATGATCTGTCACCATCTTTTGGTACATGGTTTTCATAAAAAATAATTATCCAGTTCTGAGGGGTCCCTGTGGTGGTTTGCAAAAGGAAAAGTGGAATTTTGAGAATGAATCACGGTTGTTTATTTGGATATGGGCTATATAGCCATCCAACTTTTCAACATTTCCTCATATTTTAGATTTTTGATTTCTTTAACTTGCGAGAAAGCCTTCCATTTGTCGAGTTGATTACAATCAGTGATGACCTAACACCAAACTTGCACACAGTTTAATTTTCAATTTATAAATGTTTTGAACCCACATTTATATAGTTTAATGTTGGACTATCAAGCCTGAAAGGTTAGCCTTGTATACAAAATATATTAAAAAGGATTGTTATATAAAAAATTTCCTAGTCCCTACATCCAAAGTAACCTTTTACTACAACACCTTGCATTAAATAACTAGGGTCCTTGAATTTCTTACCCTTCCATCTCTTCATTCTTCTTCATTTAGAATTCCATTTGGGTACTAATGTACTCGATGGCCTTATGTAGGTGTTCCAATTAGCTAGCTAGTTGTCTCATATCCTTCCTTATCTCATGCATCTTGTCACATTAACATCCCCAAGAAGGACGATACCTTGCCATGGCATGATTGTATCTAGGACTTTTAGAAACCTAAGACTCCAAGTGTTGGTAGAATTAATACTACTATTGCACTGGAAAAATAAAACAACAAGGGGATTGGAGGGAAAAATATTTTTTGAGTATTCATCAATACCAATCAATTCAATAGTCACTTTAAAATCGAAATAGAAACAAAAAACTAAAATAAAAAAGATATCCATACATTCAATAGGGAAAATAGGTTCATTACCATCCATATGTGACCTATAATTAGCCATTGAATATTAACGAAGAGAGTACTTGCAGTATTAATTTTATTAGGGATATATGTCTTCGCTCTAGATAATTTTATTTTAAAACATTTACACAATGGATTCACCCAATATCATCATAAGAGATAATATAAAGATAATATTAGCAATAGAAAGGAAATGAAACGATCATACGTTTAAAATGATATCTCTATCATAGGTCTGTCATGATATCTCTATTATAGGGCTCAATATATCTCCTTCATATATTTTTCATAATAGTTTCTCATATCACATATAAGAAGGTTGAAGGAGGTTGTTGTCCTACCCAGGAAGTGAGGCCCATGAGGGCATTGTTACACCATAAGACTATGGCCCATCAGTGTGTTCTTACAGCACAAGATTGAGGCCCATTAGGGCATTGTTACACCACAATTATAAGGACCATTAGGGCATTGTGGTGTTATCACAAATAAGAAGGCCGAAGGAGTCCATTGTATTACACAAAAATTGAGGCCCATTAGGGTGATGTTACACCACAAAATTGAGTCCCATTACCGCATTGTTACACCACAAGACTGAGGTACAATTTTAGAGACCCCTAGGATAGAATGATCATTATATCACTGATAATTAATTATAGGTCCTGGTGTGCATTTATTTCAGGAAGACAAACCCTATGTTTTACCCTATGAAATCCATGCCTTTCACAGTATTCTTCAACAACATAAATATATAAATAAAAAATATTTCTTTGTATTAATGTTAATTGTGAGTAAAAAAATACTCACCAATCATAATCATTCAATTTGGCCTTGAAATGAAGGTTGGACTCAACATATCACCTTCACATCTTTGTCATAATATTTTCTTATATCATAAGATGGTTGAAAGAGGTTGCTGTTGTACCCAAGAATTGAGGCCCATTAGGGAACTATTACACCACAAGATTGAGGTACAATTTGATAAACCCATAAGGGGGAATGATCATTATGTCACTACCAATTAGTTAGAGGTCCTAGTGTGCATTTATTCGAGGCACATAAACCATGTCTTGTACCTCGTGAATTCCATGCTATTTGGATAATTCTTGAAAACACAAATATCTATGTGAAAAGTTAAAAATATTCAATTGTATTAATGCTACTTATGAATAAAAAAATACTCTCTATGTACAATCATTCAATTTGGCCTTGAAATGAAGATTGGTTGTGCATTTTTGTTTAGGAGGCCAAAATTGGCTAGCTTCACTAAAATGCATGCCCAAGCTTCATTTCATTGCCAAACTCATTGATTCAAATTGTAGATTATTTATTTTACTATTTTAACCAATTTTAGATTGTTATATGTTTACTAATCAGTAGAGTAGTAACAATATTAATATTCATAGGGCTAGAAGTCTCTAAATTATATAATTAATTTTTTTTTTTCAAAATTTTCACATTGTATTCACTCCATACCATCATAATCAATTATATAGAAAGAGAATTAGCAATAACAATGTAGCAAAACAATCATAGGCCTTCCATGATTTCTCTATCATAGGGCTCATCATATCTCGTTCATATATCTATCATAATTGTTTGTCATATCATATATAAGGAGGTCAAAAGAGGACATTGTCATACCTAAGAATTGAGGCATGTTGGATATTTGTTACACCACAAGACTGAGGCCCATTAGGGTGCTATTGTACCATAAGATTAAGGTCCAATTTCATAGACCCATAGGATGAAATGATCATTATGTCATTGGCAATTGATTATAGGTCATGGTGTGCATTTATTTGAAGCACACCAAACATGCTTTTCACCCTATGAAATCCATGCCATTTGGAGTATTCTTGAACAATAAAAGGTTGGGCATGGAATTTTTTGATGCAGGCCAAAATCACCTCACTTAACTAAAATGCATGCCTAGTCTCGATTCTTTGTCCAATATCATTGATTGAAATTGTATTTTGTTTATTTTACTATTTTACACACTTTAAATTCTTATATATTTACTAACCAGTAGAGTAGTAATATTGTTCATTTTCATACGACTAGAACTCTTTGTTGTATATAATTGCATTTTAAAACATTTTCAACATTACATTCATCCATATCATCATAAGAAATTATGGAGAGGGAACATTAGTAATATCAATGTAGTAGAACATTCATAGTTCTATCCCGATATATGTCATAGGTATGTCATGATATATATATCATAGGGCTCATAATATCTTCTTCATATCCCTATTGTAATATTTTCTCGTATCACAAGTAAGAAGGATGAAAGATGTCATTATCATACTCAAAATCTAAGTGCTAATAGGTAGATGTTACACCACATTACTAGGGCCAATTAGGGTGTTGTTACACCCCAAGATTGAGGTATAATTTCACAATACTGTAGGATGGAATGATCGTTATATCATTGCCAATTAATTGTAGGTACTGGTGCGCATTTATTTTAGGCACATAAACTTTGCCTTTTACCATATGAAATCCATGCCATTTGGGTTATTGTTGAACAATAGAAATATATATGTTAAACGTTAAAAATATTTAATTGTATTAATTTTATTTATCAGTAAAAAAATATTCTCCAAGTACAATCACTCAATTTGGCCATGAAATGAAAGTTGGATGGTCATTTTTGTGAAGCAGGGAAAAATTGGCTTGATTCACTAAAATGCACACCCATGCTTCATTCCTTTGCCAATCTAACTGATGCAAATTATATATTGTTTATTTTACTATTTTAAACATTTTTACATTGTTATATATTTACTAATCAATAGGGTAGTAATAATGTTATTTTTCATATGGTGATAATTCTATGTATAGATAATTTCATTTTAAAACATCATCAACATTTTCACATTGCATTCAACCAATATCATCATAAGTGATTATGCATATAGAAAATTAGCTATGACAATGCAATGGAACAATCATTGATCTGTCATGAAATCTTTGTCATAGGTCTATCATGATTCCTCTATCATAGGGCTTAAAATAACTCCGTAATATTATTAGATAAGAAGGCACAAAAAGGTTATTGTCATATCCAAAAATTGAGGCCTATTAGGGCATTCTTACAGCACAATACTGAGGCACATTAGGTAGTTGTTACACCACAATATGAAGGCCCATTAGGGTGTTGTTGTATTTTTATTGGAAAATATTCACATTATATAAACATGGAAATATACATAGCATACATGCAAAAATATTGGGGGAGGTGGGGGGTATTTCGCCATCACCCATTAAGGTTTTCTTCTCATCAAGAGGGAAAGTAGAGAATGCTTCCAAAATTTGCAAATTAGGTATTATGAGATGCATCCTCGGAATAGTGTTTAAGATAAACATTACAAAATTTAGAACCCTAGTTCTGTGCTGGGACCAAGCCATCGAGTGAAAAACCATGAAGAGAAAAGAAAACATCAAAAAAAGTTGTTGCAGAAGGATTCAAATTACATTAACATGGAAATATACATAAGGAACATTAAAAAAATGTTGGGGCTATTTGCTCATCGCCGATTGAGGTTCTCTACCCTTGGAGAGGGAAACCAAAGAACCTTTCAAAAGTTTGCAAATAAACTATTGTGCAATGCATCATCAAAAAAATGTTTAAGCTAAACATTACTAAATTCAAAACCCCTGTTCTATGGTGTGATCAAGCCACCAAGAGGTAGACCTTGAAGACAAGAAAAAACATCAAAAAGTTGTGGCAGAAGAAAAACTAGGAGTTCTTAGCTGGCTCCATGATGACCTGAGCGTGCATTAAATTGTTACGGTTTCTTACGACAATAATTGAGAGGGACGTACATGTACACATCAGTAGGAGTCTCCTTGATAATATAACACACATGTGGGCTTCAAATAGGAGTAGATAGTAGTGGAGCTTTTTCCTAAGTGACCTCCTAAGGTGCCACATCTACCTGACGCCCACAAACTGGGGAATGGCACCTACTAGTAGCCATATTGGTTGTGGGAGGTGCATATTCGATGGACACAAACATATACATGAATGGTTCAGGGGAGCTGGGGATGCCATGACATAATTTGATGTCAAGGTACTGGGATAGACACCACAAAAATATGGTGGCATGGAAATTGCTAGAAGAAAGCTTAGTTATCTAACATGTTGCACGATATTTCTCCATTTCTTGATCTAGGAGATGAGGAGATAGAATATTATGGAGAAATTATATAATTTTGTGAGCCTAGGGAGATTCTTCATCCTCCATTTCAAAATATTATTTGTGTATGTGGTAAATGATAGCATGGTCATATAATATCCAATCTTTCTCTATGATAGGGGAGGTGGGTAGGTCACCTTTGCCTCTGTCATGACTAGTACGATGACCTTTTCCCCTTTATCTACTCATCATGCAGAAGCTGGAGTCATTGTGATGAAAAAAGGGAACAAAGTTAACGATAGTAGTTGGAAATGAAAAAGAGGTCAAAAGAGACGAGACTATGACGCAGGTGGTTGTTAGGAGAAAACTAATGCTTGATAAATTAAAGTGGAGCCCATTACAAAATTTGACATGTTGGGTCAATCATATTTGTGAAAACAATTCTAATATGGTAGTGGATTAATACTTAGCTACTATTGGCTAAAACAATATCTAGGAAGTAGTCTATGATGATTTGAAAATATATCTTCTAGGAAATATCCAACAAGGGAAATATGTGCTTGTCCTAGATGGATCTTGACATTCAACTTGTCTAATGGAATATTTTATAGAACAAGTAATATCACCTTCCATAGAACAATTAATATCACCTTACACATTCAAGAATATTGATGGTTCTCTAAACATTGGGATGGTTCTGCAACCCTATCAAACTCAATATCCAATAATATTCTACATATATGTCTTACCTTTACACCTCCTAGTATACATAAATGGATCAAATTCAAATTCCTAGTTGGTGACCAACCATAGAAATTGCATTAATTTCTTTCATAGTACCAACTTAATTCCCATGCCAATAGTTCCCATTGTAGAAAGATATACCATACCAATTTGGATACTAAGGATTGAATCCAAACACCCCTCTAATTAGTAGTATCAGAGCATAGATTTTACCCTAACAAATGCCTATGAGACATTCTTTACATATCTATTAAAACAATGTATCAATAATATCATAAGAAAAATCATAGTAGGGAAATATCAATCTTAAGTGTAATTTTTAACAAACCCCACTTGTAGAAACCTTTAGTAGATCCCAAATAAAATCATACACAAATTTCACAACACCAACAACATCTACACAATCATAGACTGAAATATATCCGACAACAACCTTATTTTAATCTTATTTTACCTCCTTGATACCTTTCCTCCTATAGGCCAACCCATTCAAACTTATTTCCACCCACCTGCTCAACGAACCACATTATAAGTGAATTGTTCTTAATCTTGTCATGTATGTTCTATGCTTCTTCTATAATGCATACATCACAGTAACTTGCACCTATTTCAATAACATCACCATTATATATTGCAACATGTCCATTTATAACCAGAGAACCTTCCAACATTCTCCAATAATATCTTAAGCTTTGGGGATTATGAACTTACTATTATTCTTAATCATCGTGTGGGAATGCATATTAGAAATTGATGTGGATTCCTTATACAATTTTTTTATAACTATTAAATATTCTATTATTAAAATAAAACTTTCATAAAATTTCAACTCACTAGCACTTTAAATTGCTTCTCTTGACATTTTTTTATAATATGTAGTAACTTTAGGTTGAGCACTATAAATGTGTCACTCTGAGTAAAATTAACACTAGTTTTTATTTCTAATCATAGACAAATACAAACATGTTCCTTGAGGTTTCTCATTCAACTCATATGCCAACATGCTCCCCTGATCTGACCTCTTGCATGAGCTATGACATGCGAGAGTGCAACACCACTATATTGTCCCAATGTTTTAGCATCAAACTTACACCACAATAATTTCGTGAAATTTTTGGCATAAAAATTACATGCAAAAGCCACCATTTACAATTATTATTGCACATAGTAGTAAAAACACAAGTTCCTATGCATTGTTGATAGCCGCATAGTGTTTGTCCAAGTATAATGTGGCTAATTAGTAACTTGTCTTCTTTACTACTTTTCATATGTCCACAATGATGAGGGAAATCAGTAGAAGTGCTCCTAGTAATGGCCTCAACAACTATGAGAGTTTAGTCACTGATAACATATGAACATCTATTTGTTCAAGGGAAATATGCTTCAAAATCTTCTCTTTTACCATAGGAGTTTCAACATCGATTCTTTGTTGCATGTTGCCACATAGTCAATTTTCTTGATTTTACCATTTTCTCAATTTCTGGTCGGTTTTCATGAATATAAGAAGCAAAACTAATTTCCACCCTTTTATTAGAAATTATATGGTGAGGGCCATATTTCCACTTTTATCCTTTCTCAAAACCAAACTCCTTTTTCATTAGTTCCACCTATGTAAGGGATTTCTTTTTGTTTAGACTAAATGGCCCTATAATAATCTATAGATTGAAAAAATACTATTTTCGTGCGAGAACAAAATGTACTCCATAAACACTTAGAATATACCTTATAAATTCAAGATAAAATGTCCTCGTAGGAAAAACAAGTAGCCTTGAAATGAATTTTAACCATGCATTTTTGTGAAGAAGGCCAAAATTTCCTTGCTTCAATAAAATCCATCCCTATGCTTCATTGATTGGAAAATATGATTCATTGAAATTTTAGATTATTTATCAAGATTTTACACACTTTTACACTATTATATATTTACTTTGAGCTTGAATATTATACATCAAATTTCATATAACATTCCAAGTTTTTTTTTGGTTAGCCTTTTGTGAAAATTGTGTATAAGTGGGAAACATAGTTATGTAGGATATTTGTTAGATATGTTAAAAGGATATATCCTAAGGTTAATAATTCTCCAGTCATGTCCCATTTCAAATTTCATTACCAAGAGTGTAATTGATTTGGCCTAGGTATGCATATTTGTTCGGGTTATGATAATTTCTAGATATGATCAACCATAGTTCTGATAAACTTGGATTTTAGTGTATAACATTTCCTTTATGAAAATTACTATTGAATGTTGTGTTGAGAAATATATAGGGAAATTATTATAGTGGTTTCTTTTTGCTTGATAATTTATTTTTATGTCTTTTTGTGTTTTCTTATATATTAGCTTCTTTACTTATTATTATGTTTGTATATCATCAAACAACTATAGAAAATAAGAAGAAGAAGAAAAGTTAATATAGGTTGCAAGAGAGGGCCAAAACCTCTTGAGTTGAGAGGAAAACCTATAAATTTCTTCTTTTCCTTATATATTCTTCAATTAACAAATTCCAAGACCTCTAAACCATGACCAATACCATCTATGACCAAGTCCAACTGTTCCAGATGAGGTGATTTCCTTGTCCAAGTCAAACCTAATCAAATCTCTTCCAGTAGCACAACTTTGACCCCCAGTTACAAAATTTAAGCCTTCACTAGAGACCTACAATTTTCAACCTTCTAGAAGTTGTTGCTGCCACACATGTGAGCTTGTTTTAGCCTCCCAAGGCTTCCTAAGAACTCCACTTGGCTTTCTCTACATTCTCGCGCTTCGGTATGAATTATTGTGACGTTTGAATGACCTTCTTTCCTTTCCTTATTTAAGGTCAAATATGTAGAATAAAACCATAGATCAACTGTAGAAACCTTAGCCTTCCTTTGCATGTTTGATATAGAAATAACCCAAAGATAATTCTCCTTCGTCCTCTTCCTTTCTTTCTACCTTCTTCTTCTTCCTCCTTCCCTTGAATGAGTGAGTGATGAATGTGATCTAAGGAGTTCGAGTTTCCTCCTTTATATAGGCTTTCAAGGTGGACATTACTCATCAAATTAGGATGATTTTCCAACTACTAGACTGACTTTCTCTTCAAGGGTATTTTGGCACTTTTAAGGAAAAAAATAATTTCTTTGAAGGTTACAATGTGCCCAATGGTGTATTGAACTTATGACAATGACTATTTTGACTTCTTGACCTATGAACAACCTCAAAATCACTCAATGGGTGATTGAACTATAAAATAAAAGACCTTGAGCATGAAACCCATGCTCTAAAAGTGATAATAATAATTTTCTCTCATTTTATAATTTACAAGAATCAAAAGTACATTTCATATTTATGGAGACTGGACCTACTTACACATTTTTCAACACTCCCTCCTAACGAGGTAGGCATTCATAAATGATACATGGAAATTCTCAATTTGAATAGATCTCATCAAAAGAGTCAGATTTGTAACTCATATTTTTAGCATAATAACAACCAATGTTGCCATATAGCAAGGCCTTAACCAACAACTCTATCTCTCCACTAGATTAGAGCACAATGTTGGTGAGACCAATGATTTATAGACACCATCATCATTGTATCTCAAGGTACATAACCCACCTAGTTGTTCATAAAGTATGACCTTCTTTGGGATATTCTCATCTTGGATAGTTGGTCCTCAATGAATATCAATCCATGACTACTCTTACCTTGGATTCCTTACCACATCCTCAAAGAGTATGAGATGCCATATTTTTACCGAATTCTCCATTTTGTCTGCCTAGGTGAAGATAAAAATGATGTGCCTATCTCTTTCTCTCAGTGAGGGAGGATACATAAACCAAACCAATATTATCCCTTTGATATGCAAGATTGTTATTAGGAAGATATTGTTTTGATATGTTATCCCCCTACTCATTGGTGGAGATATATTGTCGCTGCAACACACCATCTTGTACTATCTTATGAATGTAGTGATATTTTTTGTTGATATGATTTGGTTTCCATAAAATACTGGGTCTTCAGACAATCATATAATACTAGTTTTATCACAATGTATTGTTGTAGGGTTCATAGCTCCTTGAAAAAGGTCTAATAGAAACTTCCTTAACACTAAAATTACTTTGTTTATTTCACAAGTTATAATGTATTCATCCTAACCACTACACAAAGAAACCATATCTTGCTTTCTTCTTATCCATGATACCATGGAGTATCTCATACTAAAACGTCCCCCTGTAGTGTTTCATCCATCCTCATCACTAGCTCTCCAATCAAAATCTATATATCTAATCAAGTTGACATCATTCCTCCTATCATATTTTAGGCAGTAGTGGATTTTTTCTTGCATATATCTCAATATATTTTTTGATACTATCCAATGATCATGATTCAACTTCCCTTTGAATTAACTAAGAATATTTACTACAAAACATATTCTTGGTCAAGTATTCACCAAGTACATCAGTGAGCCAATCAATTCCCTATACCTGGAAGGATCCATAGTTGTTGATTCATAACTCCTTATTCTTTCCAAGAGTCTGATCATTGGGGTTGTCATCGTTTCCAATCCATCATGTTAAACATATTAAACATCTTGAATCCATAATTTCCTTGACCTAGACGGATATCACCAAACCCTTTCCAGACTTCGAGCCCCGAATAGTAGTGCATCAACCCTAGATCCTTCGTGTCAAAATATGCTACTAGTTGCTTCTCATATTCTTCAATTTCATCTTCCACACCTACCAAGAGAAGATCATTGGCATATAAAATAAAGAGTATGACTCTCTCTTCACCACTTTAATATAAAGGTTTGGATCAATAAAACTCTTTGAGAAGCATAATCATTTTAGGTATGCATCCATACTAGCATACCATGCCCTTGATGCTTTCTTGAGGCCAAATTATTCCTTCTTCAATCTGCATACATATTCCTTTCTATCTTTAAATTCAAATCCCAAGGGTTTCTCTATGTTGACTTCCTCATCAATTGTCCCATTTAGAAATGCAATATTGACATCCATTTGGTGGATGTTCCATCCCATCCACATTTCCAAAGAGACCAATGAAAGAATATTTGTATACCTTGCAGTTGGAGAAAATTTGTCTTCATAATTGATTCCTTCTTATTGAGAGAAGCCCCTAATGAATACTTCCATCTGTTACATGTTTGATTTTGTAGAGCCACTTGGAAGTCACCACATATTTTTATTCAGGCCTATGTACAATATCCCAATCTCCATTCTTCATTATAGTTTGATATTATTCATCCATGATATCCTTCCATTCTTCATGATTTCTAGCTTCTTCCAAAGTGGATGGCTCTTCTTTAATTAGTTTTTTCATGTCCACTTCATACCTAGAATATTGTTTGCGCTTCTTCATTTCCCTTTATGTACCTTCATATGATCCATGACCTCCTATATCTATAAGTGTAGAATTAAACTAGTTAGGTCTTTTTATAGCTTTTGAAATTACCACAGATTATATTAGTTCACGGGGACCTTCATCTTCATGATTTTATTATTCTTCTCCCCTACTAACTTCTTCCTTGAATACCAGAAGTTCATCATTAGAGTCCAAAGGAAGATCATTTCATTTCTTGAATGCAATATTTGACTTCTATTCAATGTCCTTCCTTTATGTAGATCCTATAGGCCTTACAAGAGTTAGTTTAGCCAACAAAAGTTCCCTTCATTCGAAATGGTTCCAGATTATTTCTTTTTTCCTTAGGTTTATGTATATAGAAAAGTCAACCAAAAATTCAGAGATGATCTACAGTTGGTTTATTTCTGATGAACATATCTTTGGGAATATTTTTATCTATAGATCTATGGCAACTTCGATTTTGTATGCATAAAAATTCCTTTGTAGCATCACCTAAAAAACATTTTAGTAGGTATTCATCATGTAACATTTCTTTTACACTTTCTTAAACATACTAGTTTTTTTCTTCGACAACTCTATTTTGTTTGAGATTATATGGGACTATTAGCTCCCTCTTAATCCTAGAATCCTTACAATAATATATGATTTCCTTGGATGTATATTCTCCTCCATTATCGAATCTTAGTATCTTGAGAAACTGAATTCAGATATTCCACAGTCTTCATGTTTAATTAAGACTTGAAACATCAATGAATTAAAGATGAAGATTTTGGAATATCCGAACTCAGTTTCTCAAAAACCACACCACAAAATCTATAAACCATTATCATGACCTTGTATGGAGGGGAAACCTAGAAAGAGATCCATGATCTCGAAAAGACAAGGGTTAAAATATAGATAAAGGAATAAAATCTATATTTCCTCAAGGATTTCCATGTTTCTAATCTAACCCCACCCTTTGTCTGCATTACACATAGATTACAAAACTGGCGAAACCATAAAGCATTTGAATGACTCAGTAAATCCCTAATTCACCTAGAGATTTGTAGGATCAGGGTTTCTTAATGGCAATTATCTACGATAGCCTTCAAAGCTCATTTGAAGCTAGGAACAATGATCTAAGAAGTCATTTGGAAAGTCATAGATGCGTCCACAACACTAAAGGTGAACAAAGAAAGACAAGCAGCTCAAACAAGACACAATAAAAAACTACAAAAACTGGATGAACGACAGAGCAATGAATGGAACAATCAGCTTGAGAAAGACCCAGTGATATTTAATGAAATCGGGGAATGCATGATTAGTAACAAACATTATCCACGTAGAACAGATCCACAAAACCTAGAAACTGGTTCCAAATACAAGGTAAACGCAAACGATTACAGCTCCAACCATGACCTGTCTAAGGAGAAAAATGTGAAAATCATCAAGAGTGATAATGTTAGCAATATTTCAAGAAATACAATGAAAGGTCTAAAGGAAACAAAATTCAAAACGTGGGAACAAACTACCAACAACAGACAAAATTCAAGCAAAACAGAGCTTCGAAGTGAGGAATTTGGGTCCAAGGCAAACACAAATATTTCAAACTCAGATGATTCTAGAACACGTAGAAAAATAGTAGCACTGCACAATGTCGAGACTAAGACTAGCTCCAACTGATACTTAGGATGAGTCTTGTTGTAGACTCGAAATGTCGAAAAATTAAGGATGAAGAATGTGGAATATCCGAATTCAGTTTCTCGAAAACCACACCACAAAAATCTACAAACCATTATTAGTATTTTCTTCTTTCAGTAAGGTTCTCTACTTTATGTTTGAATCCTTGAAATTTAGTAAATACTTAATCCTTGGATTCCATTAAGTAAACCCATATCTTCCTTGAATGATCATATATAAATGTGACATAATATAGTTGACCTCCAAGTGATTTAGGAGTCATAGGACTATAGACATCGTAATGAATATGATCCAATATTTCTTTTGACCAGCTGGAAAATGGTCTCTTGGTGTTCTCACCCAATTCCCATCCCTTGCATACTCCTTCATGATATTCTTTAGTTCAAGGATTCCATCTACTATAGAAGTTAGAGTTGGAAGAGTTTTGAATTTGAGTTGATCAAATCTTCTATGACAAAGTTCACATGGGTTTATTTCAATGTGAACTAAAGCTTGATCAAGAGGGGATAACAAGCTGTAAGTCTTCCTTAACGAATCCTAGTCAATCTAGAATTTTATATGCTTGAGTTTTTACCCCATACTCAACTTTTCCATCAATGAAAGCAACTCCATCACCTTTATCTTCTAAAATTGAAATGGAGACTGAGTTCTTATGAAAACATAAAATAAATAGGATGTTGTTGAGATTAATATTCCCTCCATTCTCGAACAGTATTGAGGTTGATCCAATTCATTTCACAAGATAACTCTTATTAGGTCAAAGCTTTGCAATTTAGGAATATTTTCTCTTTGAAAATTCTTTTAGCTTTTCATGATGCCCAATCATGTGCCTTGATGCTCCAGTATCGATTACCCAAATGTTATCATCTTCAAATGTCCGAGTGAGTGATAATAAGAGTTCTTCATTCTTTGTCGTGGTTACTTTCTTCTTTGGAGTAAATAGGATATTCCATGCTTATTTTATAGCCTTCTTGAGATGACATGCTACCTTTAAAAACTTATTTAGAAAATTCTGCAATGTAGTATAGATCTTTATAAGTTCGTCTACCAACATTAGCACTTCATACCATGTTGAGAAATATATAGGGCAATGATTAGAGTGATTTCTCTTTTCTTGATAACATCTTGTGATGTATTTTTAGATTTTCTTATTTACTAGTTTTTTTACTTGTTATTATGTTTGTATATCATCAAAAAACTAAAAAATACAAGAATAACAAAAACACATAATATAGGTTGTAAGCCAAGGCCAAAACCTCTCCACTTGAGAGGAAAACTACAAATATCATCTCTTCCTTATAGATTCTTCAATTGGAAAATTCTAAGAGCTCTAAACTAATACCAATACCATCCAATACCAAGTCCAACCCTGCTGGATGATTTGGTTTCCATTTCCAAGTAAAACCTAATTTCTTCCAATAACACAACTTCAACCCCGAGTTATAGAATTTCGACCTTCACTATAGACCTAAGCTTTTTTTCCTTCGACTAGTTGTTTCTACCACATCTGCGGCCTTATTTTAGCCTCCCAAGGCTTCCTCAAGCCTTCACTTATATTTTCTACCTTTTGGACCTTGAGGATGGCTTATTGTGACCTTCTCTTCACCTTCTTTCGTTTCCTTATTTAAGATCGAACTTGTAGAAGAAAAACCTATATCAGCTACAGAAACCCTAGCCTTCCTTGTACACATGAGAGAGAAATAGCCCAAAGCTAATATTCCCTCATCCTCTTCCTTCTTTTCTACGTTTTTCTTCTTCCTCCTTCAATTGAATGAGTCAGTCATGAATGTGTTCCTAGGAGTTCGAGTTTCATCCTTTATATAGGCTTCTCAAGGTGGACGTTGCTCCTAAAATTAGGTTGACTTGCCAACTGCGAGGCTGACTTGGCCTTGAAGGGTATTTTGACACTTTTAAGGACAAAAATAATTTTCTTTACAAGTTATAATGTGCCTGATGGGGTCTTCAACTTATGACAATGACTCTTTTGACTTCTTGATCTAGTAACAACCATAGCAGCACTCAATGGTTGCTTGACCTATAAAATAAAAGACCTTGCGCATGAAACCCATGCTCATAAAATAATAATAATAATTTTATTTCATTTTACAATTTACGAGAATCAAAAGTACATTTCATATTTGTGAAGACCGGACACAGTTACACATTTTTCAATGTGTTGCATAAAATTATTTTATATTTGTGTTGTAATGATAATTATCGCATAACCAATTAGGTACAGTACCTCGTGTGCATTTATTTTAGAAAAACAAACCTTGATTTTAACCCTAGAAAATTCATCCAATTTGACATACTCTTGTACAACATAAATTTCTATCTGAAAAATTGATGTTAACTATGAGTAAAAAAATTTCTATACAAGTTGAATAATTCAATTTGGCCTTGAAATGAAGGTTGGACATGCATTTTTGTGAAGTAGGTCAAAATTTCCTTACTTCACTAAAATGGATACCTACAATTAATTTATTGGTCGATATGATTTATTGAAATTATAGACTATTCACTTAATTATTTCACACACTTTGAATTATTATATGTTTACTTTGACGCTTAAATATTTCTTCTTCATATTTCATACAACACTAAGTTTTGCTTCAACTTGGCTTATGTGAAAGTTGTACATGAGTGGGAAAGATATTTATGTAGGATATTTGTCACAAGAGATGTAGGATTATATCCTAAGTTTATGAATTTTCCAATGACACCCCATTTAAATCTTCATTACCAGGAGTGCAATTGGTTCGGCCTAGGAGTGCATGTTTATTCCGATTGTGATCATTTCCTAATATGGTCAATTTCTATTCTCACAGAATTTTATTTTAGTGTATAAAATTTTCTTTATGAAAATGACTATGGTATGTTACATAAAATGGTTTTATATTTAGGTTGGAGTGATCATTAATGCACAATCAGTTGAGTATAGGTCTTGATGTGAATTTATTTGGGGCACATAAACTTTGACTTTAACCCTATGAAATTGATCCAATTTTGCATATTCTTTCATAACAAAAAATTCTATGTACAAAATTAATGTAAATTATGAGTAAAAAGATACTATCCAAATTGGATCATTCAAATTGGCCTTGAAATAAAGGTTGGACATGCATTTTTGTGAAGCATGAAAAAATTTCCTTACTTAACTGAAATGCACACCAAGATTTCATTTATTGGCCAATTTGATTAATTAAAATTGTAGATATTTTATTTAATGATTTTACATGCTTTTACATTGTTATATATTTTCTTTTATATATTTCCAAGCTTTGCTTTAGCTTGCATTATCTGAAAGTTGTGCATAGGTTTTTATTAAGCTTTCTATTGGGTAGAGAAATGTCCTTTTAATTTCGAGAAATAGTTCAAATTCTTCACATTAATTATCAATCCTAGTAGGTTTTGTTATTGCAAGGCTATTACACAAAATATATGTAAGGTAAAATGATGTCTAGCGTTAACTAATATCAAACTGAATCACTATGATCACACTCAACAATTCAACACTCTAGCTATTATGCTCTCAAGCCTTAAATACACTCTTAAGAAATAAACAGACAATGAAGAATAAAGAAAATCTATCTCACTTTCACTGTTATTCATAAAAGAAGAGAATTCTTGGAAATCATTCCCTCAACAAATGTTGAAACGCACTTTCAAATGAAACAAACACACCATCAAACTATAATGGGAATTAAATAATTGTCACACTAACAAAGGGATAGGTCTAGGAAGTATGTTGTTACACAATACAAAGGTTAGCCTTCTGAAATCATTAATGCATCAACAAGGCTAATACTAACAGTAACAACAATCACACATGAATTATAACTAAGACAAAATAAATAAAACATCTATAATACCTTCCTAACCAGTGATCCCGACTAAGAAGGAGGGCCCTTCCTTTCTAGCAGGGGTTGCTACACTACACAACACACAAGCTAGTCAACAGAAAGGTATGGCACCCATTCCATGATTTACTAATGTTACTAGAATTGTTGCATGTTCTACATCATTGGAATGATATCTTAGTTGTAACTTAATTGAAATTGTGTTATGGTATATATATCTCCACTTTGATATGATACAATATGATTATGGTTTTTCTTCATATGTTCTAATATTAGAAATATAACAAAAATATTAAATATTACATGAAATATATAATAAAATTTCATTTTCAATATTGTTTTGTAAAAGATGGGTCTTCCAGAAGATCCAGTTGATCTTCAGATCAATTCAAATTATGTTGGGTTTGGTTCAAGCATTTCAGACAATTATGATAAGGTAGATAGAGAGGACACTGAGGCAGATGATAATGATGATGATGATAGTGATGATGATGATGATGTTTATGATCATGATAAACATGATGACGCCGACGATGATGAGAAATGTGCTAGTAGTAGCGAGTGACATCGATGATAAACACCCCATCATGGTTCATTGTTGATAAATCCTTATGATCCCTCATTTCATGTTGATTATCATATGTATCATTTTCGCCTATAGTGTCATATTGGGATGTATCATTTTTACTTATATCATTTGGACATGTATTATCTGGGTCTGCATTATGTGTAGTTGGTCATAGACTACCAACTTTGTTTATTAATAATATAAAAATAGAGGTTATAGTTAAAAAAATATTATATTGTATATTTTATTCCAATATTGTGGTGTGGTATGTAACTATAAGAAACCTAAAAGAGTTTTGCTATGTAAATCTCTATGATATAAATCTAGGTCTGCATTATTTGTAGCTTGTCATGAATAGAAATTGTATTTATTAATAATATAAAAATAACGGTTATAGTTAAAAAAATGTTGTTAGTTTGAATGGATGTCCATTTCCCTGAAATATATTTATAAATGGTATGCCATAAGATACTTCAAATGCAATATTATTTATCGTATAATCATATGATTTATTTAAGAGGTGTGATATAATTAGCTTATTTAACTGGAATAAAAAATAAAAAATAAAAAATAAATATATGGAAGAGATAAAGGAAACATCATGAGTTGTTAAAAGGGAAGAAGAATATTCTTATAAACTGGAAGTAAAATTTGACATTAAATGGGAAGTCATACTTGGAGATATTACTGCCTTTAAATAGGAAGATAAAGGGGTTGATTAATAGGAAGAAGAATTGGAGGCTAATCCAAAAGAAAATCCTAAAACTGAAAGAAAGAAAACCCTCAACCTAAAAAAGAAGAAAACCTTCCACTAAAAGGAATCAAACCACAAGTCTAACAAGGAAGAAATTATGGAAGAAAGAAAGGAAGCAACAATGGAAGCCAAACTAGAAGAACACCAATATAAATCTTGGAAGAAAAACTTGGCATTACTTAAGAAGAAAAAAAAGCAATTTAGGTATAAAAGAAAAAGTAATAATGGAAGCAATATTAGCATCCAAACTTGGCATTACCTAAGAAGAAAAAACAGAAACAGTCTTGGTAGTGAACAAAGAAGTAATTATGGAAGCCTTATTGGAAGCAAGACTTGGCATTACTTGAGAAGCAAAAAAAAAAAAAAAATGAAGTAGCAAAAAAAGAAGCAATATTGGAAGCAATATTAGAAGCCAGACTTGGAATTCCTCAAGAAGGAAACAAAGAAGCCATTTAGGTAGCAAACCAATAAGTAATAATACAAGAAATATTAGAAGAAATAAAAGACACTATAATGGAAGCCATATTAGAAGCTAAACAATAGGCCATAATTGAAGCAAAGGTAGATGCAACATGTGATGCAATATTGGAAGAAAAACTCTATTTTACAATGGAAGAATACCTTGGAATTAATTAGAAAGCCAAAAATTTAACTGTTTTTAATGCCATAGCAGAAGAAAAACAGGAAGCACAACTGGGAGAAAAACTAGAAGTAGAAATGGACAAAACATTGGAAGTAAGAATGGAAGAAACAATTTCTATGTTAGGTCCCTATAACACTAGTGATTACTCCATTACTATTGTAGTTATATCCCTTATTAGTATTTTTGTGCCCTTATTGTCTCCATATTGTTATTACTGTGCCCCATAGAATGCCTCTATTGTTATTTCTGTGCCTTTATATTATTATTGTGAGGTCATCTTGATTATATCGTGACTTCTTAGACTCCTATATATAGAAAGGAGGTTTTGTAATTTGAATCGTCCAAGAATTGTTCATTTATGTAATGTAAAGGAGGTTTCCCCCTTGAAAAGGCTGAATTCTAAGGCATTGATCTATCTTTTCTATGTTTTGTGGGCTGGTTTCATAACATTTGGTATCAGAGCTTTGAATTCTAGGGTTTTGCTGCTCCAAACAGGTCATCGTGTCATTTGCACTATAAATTTTTTTCTCTGACATTTCAGATGGTACCAAAAAAAACCATTTGAGAAGGAATCACACTGAACCTTTGTTAGAAGTTCAGAGCTTTTCGCATAATATTTGCAGAGAGATGATCTGAGGAAGTCGGTCCTTTTGCAGACTCCTAAATTCCATTCCAAACAGGTGACGTAGGGAAAATAGTTATAACTTTTGTTTCGAGCATTTGATTTAAATTTAGTAAGAAGTTAAAGAAAGAGGACGAACTATAGTTTCTTGTGTATATTTTTCAGATCCTAAGGTCAAAACAGTGACACGTGGCGTTTCATACAAGTTCGCGCTTCTGAAAAGGTATATAATCAGGTCATCTTGGGAGATTGTGCATAACTCTTTCTTGGATAATCTAAATTCAATCAGACTGGTGGCATTGGAAAGAGGACACAAAGGGTTACCACAGGTGGCAATTTCAAAATTGGAAGATGTGATATTACAGAGATACATCAGAGGCAATATCGAGCTCCTACAAAGTGAAAAAAGGAGTATAGATTTTTTTAAAATTTTTGCTTAAGCTTGGTTTGAAAAATTATTTTGAAGGAATTCAAAGGGCATAGTATAACATTATTATCGGTAACTAATGCCTAAAGGAACGAAAATGCAAACACCTAGTAAGCAACTCGAAAGCTCTAGCATGACTTATGAAGAATACGAAGAAATGCAACCTGATATATTAAAATTACGAGACTAAGTGCAACAAATGTCACTCGCACAAAAAGTAACAAAATATAAGATGGATGGTTTAAAGAAAGATGTAGAAGCAAAGATGAGTGATGTGGATGCTAATATGGACCATTTGAAAATAGATTTGAAGACATATTTGAAGATAGGCATGGTAGATTTGAAGACAGATTTGACATATTTTCTACAAGAAATACTTACCAATGGTGAAAGGGTAGTAAAGGAAGCTCATGATGAGAAAAAAATAAACGTTAATCATGCTTTCATAGACTCTAACGTTGGATCTAAGAACCACTGTATTCCAAAAATCGATATGAGGAAGTTTGATGGCAAGGATCCCGCAACATGGATACTACAGATGGAGCAATTTTTCAATCTCAATAATGTGCAAAACACACAAAAGGTACATATATCCACTTTATATTTGGAACCAAATCAGTTTGTATGGTATCATTGGCTTTGCTCTTGTAAAAAAATTGTCACTTGGGCAATTTTTATGGAAGAATTGACAACATATTATGAGGATACAGAAAGAAACACGTTTTTTAGCCAATTGATAAGTCTCAAACAAAAGGGTTCAATGATGGATCACATTGAGGACTTCCAAAAATTGAAGATAAGGGTAAAAGATATTCTAGAAGAGCATAGGATTGATGTGTTCATAGGGAATTTAAAGAATAATATCCAACATGAGGTTCGCCTTTGGGAACCTGATTCATTGGAGGAGGAATTCAGATTATCAAGAAAAATGGAAAGAAAAATTATGGCAACCAAGAAGCCTACCACTCATAACTATAAAGATAGAAGTGTTTTTGCCCCTAGCCTTCCACAACCTATAAGGTTGACACCACAACAATTGGAATAAAAAAGAGAAAAAGGGCTTTGTTACAGTTGTGGTAGCAAATACACTAAAGGTCATAAGTGTGCTGAGAAGAAATTATTCCACATAGATTGTGAAGAGGAGGAAGAAAAGGAACAAGAATTGTCAAAAGAAGAGGATATACTCCAGGAACAAACCCTAGATAAAGAAGTAATGAATATAACCATATCTTGTAATGCATTGGCTGGAATTACCACTCCTCAAACTATTAAGATAGAAGGACATATCTAGAAGAAAAAGCTAATAGTGTTTATTGATTCAGGAAGTACCCACAATTTTATTCATTCTAAGATAGCAAAAGAATTGAATTGCTTCCTATATCCAGCACCACAGTGTGAAGTAATGGTTGCAAGTGGAGGAACGATAAATTACTCTAGAAAGTGCCATAATATCAAGCTATCCATGGGAGAATATGTATTGAGTAGCCCAATGCTTTTCAGTCCAATGGGAGGTGTTGATGTTGTACTAGGAGTCCAATGGCTACAATCCTTGGGTACAATAGGTTTTAATTTTCAAGAACTTTTCATGAAAGTTTCTGTGGAAGGAAAGGAATTTGAATTAAGGGGTATTGCAGGGAAGCCAAGAAAGATAATTAGCTCTAACGGTATGAGAAATCATTTAAAAAAGGAAAAAAGAGGTGTAATTGAACAATTATATTCGCTAGATGTTTCCACACCGAAATCATCTATTTCTCCAGATCTCCAAAAGGTATTGGGAAATCATTCCAAGGTATTTGAGACTCCCAATGGTCTCCCACCTATTTTTGATCATGATCATGCTATTCATTTGATTCCAGGAAGTGTTCCTCCAAACATTAGGCTGTACAGATATCCCTATGCCCAAGAGAGTGAAATTGAACATATGGTTGCAGAAATGCTAGAGGCTGGTATAATTCAACCTAGTCAAAGTTCTTTCTCTGCCACAATAGTATTGGTGCACAACAAGGATGGATCATGTTGCATGTATCTAGACTACAGGGAGCTCAACAAGCTCACTATTAAAGATAAGTTTCCCATTCCTATCATTCATGAATTACTGGATGAATTGCATCGATCAATTTACTTCACCAAGTTGGATCTTCATTCAAGGTATCATCAAATCAGAATGAAGACTGAAGACATTTCAAAAACAACATTTATAACTCATGAGGGTCATTATGAATTTTTGGTCATGCCTTTTGGCCTTACGAATGCACCTTCTACATTTCAAGATTTGATAAAGTCCATTTTCAAACACTTCCTTAGAAAATTTGTGTTAGTATTTTTTGATGATATACTAATCTGTAACAAGTCTTGGAAGGATCATGTTGAACATTTTGATAGGGTGCTACAACTATTGGAGGAGAAACAATTATATGAAGAAAGATCCAAATATTTCTTTGGAGTACAAGAGATGGAATATCTGGGTCATATTGTACCTTATGAAGGAGTTAAGGTAGACCCTAGCAAAATTAAAGCCATTAAGGAATGGAAAATTCCCAATTCCATAAACCATCTATGAGGATTTCTCGAGTTGATAGGGTATTATCAGAAGTTTGTTAAGAATTATGGGAGAATAGCAGCACCTCTAACAACATTATTTAAGAAAGATTCATTTTAATGGACTCTAGAAGAAAAAAAGGCCTTCCAACATCTTAAAAATGAAATGTGCCAAGCACCGGTCTTAGCTACACCAGACTTCAGAAAATCCTTTATTGTGGAATGTGATGCTTCAGGAAATGGAATTCGTGTTGTTTTAATGCAAGATGAAAGACCCATTGCTTTTGAAAGTTGTCCAATCAAGGGAAATTTTTTGCACAAAGCTATTTATGAGAAGGAAATGTTCGCAATACTACATGCACTTAAGAAATGGAAACCCTACCTAATGGGAAGACACTTCAAGGTAAAAAAGGATCATGACAGCCTTAAATACTTTTTACAATAAATATTATCCTCTAAATAGTAGCAAAAGTGGGTCACAAAGATGTTGGGTTATGACTTTGAAATCATCTACAAAAAAGGGAAGCAAACTGTGGTGGAAGATGCACTCTCAAGAAAGGATGAAGATGTGGAAGCATTGTTGTGCACCATTCCCTATTATTCAACTAGATTGGATAAATGAAGCAAGGGAGGAATGGAAGAATGATGAAGAAGTGTGGGCAATTATTCAAAAGTTACAAGAATATTCCAGTACATCTGATAGATTTAGCTGGCAAAATGATTCATTATGGTACAAAGATAACTTATACCTATGTAATAATTCCCAACTCAAACAAAATATTCTTATGGAATTCCACACTTCTCCCTTAGGAGGGCACTCAGGATTTTTAAAAACATACCACAGGGTTAAGAAGGAAATTTTTTGGGATGGCCTTAAATCAAATACTCAAAAGTTCGTGGTGGAATGTTTGGTTTGACAACAGAATAAGGTTGAAACAATTAAGACCCCAGGTCTATTACAACCTTTACCCATTCCAAGCTAAGGTTGGGAGGAGGTTTCAATGGATTTTATCACAGGTTTACCCAAGCCTGAGGGAAAGAGTGTCATCATGGTGGTAGTTGATAGACTTACCAAGTATGCAGAATTTTGTGCATTATCACATCTATTTAAAGCGAGTACAGTTTCTACTGCATTTATGGAAACAATTCGAAAGCTACATGGAAACCCAAAGATTATTGTAAGTGAGAGAGATCCCATTATCACTGGAAATCTTTGGACAAAATTATTTTCTTGTCTTGGAACTCAGTTAGCTCATAGTTCATCTTATCATCCTCAATCTGACGGGCAAACTGATATAGTAAACAAATTTTTGGAAGGATATCTTCATTGCCTTGTATCTGATAAACATACAGAATGGGTCAAATGGTTGCCTCTGGCTGAATGGTGGTATAACACTTCCTTCCATACAGGAACAAGAATGAGCCCATTTATGGCACTTTGTGGATCTCAGCCACCATTTATCGCATCATATTTAAGAGAAAATTCTAAGGTTCAAGTAGTGGAACATGACATCGAGCATCAACAACATGTCCTCCAACTCTTAAAGGATAATCTCGTGTTGGCACAGAATAGAATGAAACAACAAGGAGATCAATATCACAGTGAAAGAAGTTTTGATGTAGGTGAATGGGTATTCCCACGGTTACAACCATGTAAACAAATGTCCCTCAAGAAAGCTAAGAAGGATAATAAATTATCACCAAATTATTATGGTTTGTACAAGGTGTTGCAAAATATTAGTACTATGGCATATAATTGGAGCTTCCTGCAGCTTCTCAAGTGCACCGAGTTTTCCATGTTTCATGTTTAAAGAAAGTAATAGGTGACAAGCTCCCAGTTCAAACAATATTTCTAGAACTTGACGAGGAAGGAAAACTATATTGGAACTGGAAGTAGTCACAGAAACAAGAACTCAACGGCTACAAAATTGATCAATTTCACAGTATCTCATCAAGTGGAAGAACTTATCGGCTGAAGATTCCACATGGGAGGATGAGAATTTTATACAGAAGCATCTACAACTACTCAAGCATTGAGGATAACACTGTTTTTGAAGGAGATGGGCATGTTAGGTCCCTATAATACTAGTGATTACCCCATTACTATTGTAGTTGTATCCCTTATTAATAATATTTATGCCCTATTCCAATATTGTTATTACTGTGCCCCATAGAATCTCTCTATTGTTATTTTTGTGCCTTTATATTATTATTGTTAGGTTGGCTTGGTTATATTGTGACTTATTAGACTCCTATATATAGAAAGGAGGTTTTTTCATTTGAATCATCCAAGAATTGTTCATGTATGTAATGTAAAGGAGGTTGCCCCCTCGAAGAGGCTGAATTCTAAGGCATTGATCTATCTTTTTTATATTTTGTCAGTTGGTTTAATAACATTCTAGCATTATTCTCACCACTCTTCCAAGTGCTATTCCTAGCACTATTCCCAATACCTATGTGAATATGCCATTTACCGCCATATTTTGCAACATCGCTTGAAACTAATTCACGTGCTTGGAATAACTACATCACAACGCTATTTTCAGTGTAATGACTTGTTTTATTGTAATGTTTAGAAAATGAAAATAAATGAATCATTATTCTTAAAACATTTGAAGATTTTTTTCTATTATACATTTTGGCACATTTTTAAGAACGTTTTTGTTAATTTTTGTGTAAAATAAGAAAATATTTGTTAGAGTTGTAAGTTTAATTTGTCTAGTCTACACAATCAAGGTGCCTAATGAGATTTTCAAGTAGTCAAACCATCTATGCATTCAAAAATGAAATTTAAATAATGAAAATATATATATTAGGGATCATATTTCTTGAAGTACAATTTTTTTTTTTTAAGTTTTACATTTAAAAGAGATGTGCATTTTAAGAAATTTGATCCCTTTCAACAATAATTAGATTCGTAGTTAAAATGGATCTATACTTGTATAGATAAAATTATTGTTATACACTTAATTCATTATGATTATGGTGAGGAACTCTATTTTACTCGTAAGGAGACTTCAATTGTTTACAAATGTCTTTACATTCTCATCATTCAAAGTAAAAATTCTATAATATGTTTAACATATTACTAAAATAGAGAGTAATTTTTTCATTGGGTCTATCATTTTATTCTAATGAAATCTAACAATGATAAGACAACCCTGACTTGAGAGTCTGTCAGAGGTTGTTTTTCTATTTGGCTGATAGCTTAAAATTTTGGCTTTGTATTGGCCAAGCTCAGTTAGTGAGGCAGAGGATAGAAGATACAGGTGCAGGTTGAGCTCGGGATTGAGTAGAGCATAATGTATTCATCCAAATTGTTTGATTATTGCAATATAAATAGTAAGGTGTTTTGAGTAGTTTCTTTCCCCTAAATAAATATTTGTGTATGTGCGTTAAATCTTGATGAATATTAATTTTTGTGTTCTCGATCATGAATTTATGTCCACGGATTAGTAGAGAATCTCCTAGTCTTGTGATTTAGAAAATTTCATGAGCAATTTAGAATCTACATGTTAATTTCTACATGGTATTAGAGAAAGATTCCTAGTAGAGAAGACATTTTGATGTTTTCATCGTAGGAGGTTTACCTTTGAAGACCACTATTACAAGTTTTCTCAGGGACTGAGAAGATGTCTTTCAATGGACTCAAGCTCAAATATTCTTTGGAAGGAAGCATAAATGTTTTGGCATGGAAGATCTGCATGGAGGAAGTATTAGACGATAATGCCCTGATACAATACATCAAGGAAGATGTAGCAAAACCCCCATCATTTGATGCCCATGATCTTGATAAGTGGAAGAAATATGTGTCTAAAGCAAGGAGGATCATATTGGAGGGAGTTTCAGATCATATTGTCTCAAATATCCACAAGAAAGGGACTCCATTCATAATGTGAAAAACACTGAATAAGTTTTTTAGAAAAATAGTCACCATAAGAAGCTAACACTCAAGCACATGATTCAAAATATTACGATGAAAAACAACGAAACAATTATGTAATACCTAAGCAGGTTTACACAATGTTGTGATGAAATTGGAAGGATTGGTATTACTGTTCCTAAAGAAGATCTCATGGCTCTAGCCCTCTTAGTCCTTCCCAAGAGCTCGCATAGTTCTCATGATTCGATAAATGGTAGAAAGAAAATACGTGCTGCGAGTGGTTATGGTCTGATCTAGTGCAACAAGAAATTAGGCAGAGCAATAGAGATAGGACTTCATCCAAGGGTGAGGATGAAGAGAACTGTGCCTTGGCTAGAAAGGAAAAGAAAGGTAAAAGTGAAGAAACCCCAATAGAAAGTAGAATCTTGTCAAGGGGGAAAGAAGAAAAACTTGTCCAAAATCAAGTGCTTTCAGTGTCATGAACTGGGACATTATGCCACGAAATTTTGACAGAAGAAGGAAAGAAAGAAGAGCATAGGAGGAGTAGCAGGAGAATCCTTGGATTGATAGTTTGAACTTGACTTTACCCTCATTTCATGATGACAATCAAATTTATGGTAGCATGGTATCTTGATAGTGGTGCCTTATTCAGCATGATGGGCAACAAATAATTTTCTAGTGACTTGGAGGAGAAGGATATCTAGATGCACACCGAGAAGGGAGATGATGGAATGTATAGTGTGACCAACATTGGTAAAGTTAGTTTTTAGAGTGAATCTAGATCCCCTCTTAGACTCAAGGATGTGATGTTTTTTCTAGGTTTAAAGAAGAATCTCGTTTCCATCATGGTGTTGGAAGATAGTGACTATGATGTGATATTCAACAAAAGGAATGTTTTTTTTAGACAACGCACCATGGGACAAGTGAAGCAGATCAGGGTTTGAGTGAAGAACCTTTACAAATTAGATGTGGAACACTGTGCATCATTGACCACAAAAGAAGGGAAGGTGAAAATATGAGATGTCAACGAATTATGGAATAGAGGACTCGCCCATTTTCATCCTGGTGCTTTGAAGTTCATGCAACATATTTCTAGAGGGCTACCTAATCGAGCACTAGAGTATAAGGATACAGGAAAAGGGCATACATTAGGGAAGTAAAAAATATCCACCTTTAATGATCCCAGTAGGGTGCATGAAATCCATGAAAGGATCCAATCTGATGTATGTGGAAATTTCTCGACAGCCTCCATTGCCAAGCAAACGTATTATGTTATATTTGTATATGATTTCTCATGGAAGTGTTAGATCTAATTCATGTAGAAGAATGATGATACGTTGTCCAAATTTCTTGAATTTAAAGCACTTGTTGAGAAAGACATTGGTAGGAAATTGAAGGCTCTTAGGAGCGATAGTTATGGTGAGCGCATGTTGAATGAGTTTAAAAATTTCTATGAAAAGGAAGGCATTGGACTGGAGTTAACGACACTTCATAACCCACAACAAAATGAGGTGGCTGAGAGAAAGAATAAAAGGATTGTGGGAGAAACATAGGTGATGTTGCATGACCAAAATATACCTCTACAATTGTGGGGTGAAGCATGTAACATAGTGGTCTATTTGTAGAAGAGGAGTCCTCGTAGGATTCTTGGCATGAGTACACCAGAGAAATAAAAATTCATGGAAGAAAGAAAATGTTTCACACTTCACGGCCTTTGGAACATTGGTTTACTGTCACATTTTGAAGGAAACAAGGAAAAATTTAGAGCCAGCAGCAAAGTTGGGCATATTTGCAGGGTACACATATACACCTCACAACTACGTGTGTATGCACTATCTTTGAGGATGGCACTGGTCATAAGCGATGTGAAGGATGATGATGAGAATGAAATGAGGTGTTCCCTTGAGACAAAGTGTCAGTTGCAATCGGATCATGAGTTTTTTGCTACAAAGGAAGAATATGAGTAATTTATGAAGTAGACACAAGTAGAGGAGGAGAGAGTGGATACATCCACTCATGCAAAGTCATCCAAAGAAGGAAGGAAGAAAAATAGAGAAGATGAAAAATTATTTCATGATGCTAGAGAGAATGTGGAAGCACCCACATCATAGCGCAGATAAAGGAGGTTACCACATCAGTACACTTGATACATATCTAAGATGTGTGCGTTGGTAGAGGTAGAGCCATTGTCATTTGAGGAAGCTATAGAGAAACAAATATGGATTGATGTTATGGTAGGTGAATATGATTCCATTGTCAAAAACATTGTCCGAAAAGTGGTCCCAAGACCACCAAACAAATCAGTGGTTGGTTCAAGATGGATTTACAAGGCAAATCATGCTACAGATGGGATCATAGAGAAACACAAGCCTAGATTTGTGGCCAAGGGGTTCTATCAGGTGGAGCGAATTGGCTACGAGGAGACCTTTGGTCTAGTAGAAAGATACTCACCCATCAGGTTAATTCTACCTCTGTCAGCGGAGATGGGGTGGAAGATTTTCTAGATGGATGTGAAGAGAACATTGCTCAATGGATTTATTGAGGAATAAGCGTATATTGAGTAGCCATGGGTGATCCAAGTAATCTTTTGTTTATAGATGCCTGAAAATAATTACATAAATAGTTTGTAACTTAACCAAAGAGAAACTTAAATGTGCACATGTGAGAAGAAGAAGAAGAAACACATAAACATGAAAAGAAGACAAGCTTGACAATGGAGTTCATCCCTCTTGGACTACGTCTCTAGGCCTTTCTTTATCAATGGGGAGGCCTTCATTCATTAAAGAAAAATGGCATCAAAGAAGTACATTCATCAATTTACAAAATGGAGCATTATACCTCCATGTTGAAAAGTTTCTGAAAGTTAGAGAGCTCTATTGTAGAAACTGACACTGCCAATGGATTCCTATCGCCGAGAGGTGCAAAATCCATATAAAACTTGTCCAATTCTAAGAATGGACCAAAATCACCCTCCTGCAAAAACTCTGCTCATGCAAGGTTCCACCAGTGTTTCTGAGTTCTCAAGGTTCCACCTCCTAGTCTCAAAATTCGTGCCACTAATCTCTCAATTGGCAATGGTAGAAAAATTAGTTTATATAAAAAATTGGGCGAATTAAACCATAATATGGTTATGGGTTATTTTTACCAAACCCATATTTACCACCAATTACTAAATTTTACCAAACCGCGAAATATAATATATATTATATCTTTTTATTACCACTATTGGGGGGCGGGCCCGTACCTCACAGACCACACCCATTCCCTTCAAGCTATGTGCATTAAATTAGGGTGGCGATACTTATTTTATTGTGCGTAGTTATGGTACACATGGGTCAACATTCATTTATGACCGTGTCACACTTTAGCATATCCCAACGGCTTGGAATATGTATTACCATTTTTCAAATGCATTGTTGGCTCACAGTTTTACATATATGTATTGGCTTTTGAATAACCCATATCCATTTCATGGATTGTTTTATATGGTTGGGTGATAACCATAATGCTGTGTCTTTTGTTTTATATATATATATATATATATATATATATATAATATCATGTTGCGTCTGAAGTGATGGGAAACACGCCATCATTTTTCTACATTGCAACATATGATTTACAATGGTGGCCTTTCCTTATTAGTATTTGAGGCATTAATTACTTTTATGTAATCCATGGCCAATGAGTGTGTGCTATGAACTCTTAGCAAGGAGGGGTTGTTGAGTCATGTGTGGTGTGCATGATTGCATGAACATACCAGTTTCACATGCAGGAGATTGACAGTGTGGATTTGATAGTGTGGTAATGCTTTTGGAGGACCAAAAGCTCCTCAATGGGGAGGATTGATCTAGGACTATCTCGAGACAGCAAGGGAATGGATAAAGGCTCAAAATTCAAAATGGCAGAAAGGAGTAGTTAATGGCATCAGTTGAAAGGGCTCGTCATCCTGATCGTGATGGCATGAACGGTTCGTCAATCTGAGCTCGTATGAAAAAGATAGAGCCCCTCAATGATTGGTATGGTAGAGGAAAAATGGGGCCCACAGTGTCCCACATGGCATCCCAGTCAGCACGTGGGACCCACATGGCAGCTTGACACTTGGAATCCCTCCAGTGGCCTTCTAGACCTACACAAGGGAAAAAAAATCATTTTTGGGTTATGGTTATTAAAATAACTAAATATATAAGTGAAAACCCAAAACATATAAAAACATAAAACAATATATATAAAATCCAACATATAATAAATTACATGGCAAACGTTAAAGGGGCTGTAACAATATGGTACCATATAAAACAAAACAACCAACTTATCATAATACATGGCAAGGTCAACGTGGGAAGGGTTATATGGTTACATAAACCCATACCAAAAGAAAAGACATGACATTATGGTTATCATCCAACCATATAAAACAACACATGAAATGGATATGGGTTATTTAAAAGTTAATACATCTCTGTAAAACCATGCGCCAACAACGCATAGAAAAAAGGGGAATACATATTCCAAGTCGTTGGGATATTATAAAGTTTTATACGACCATAAATGAATGTTGACCCATGCGTACCATAATTGTCCACAATAAAATCGGTACCGCCACCCTAATTTAATGCACACAGGTTGGAGGGGATGGATGTGGTTCTGTGAGGCATGGGCCCACCCCCCAACAGTGGTAATAAAAAGATATAATATATATTATATTTCGGGGTTTGGTAAAATTTAGTAATTGGTGGTAAATATGGGTTTGGTAAAAATAACCCATAACCATATTATTGTTTAATCCGCCGAATATTTTATATAAACCAATTTTCTACACCATTGCCAAGGGGGAGATCAACGACATGAATTTCAAGACCAGGAGGTGGAACCTTGAGCACTCAGAAACACTGGTGGAACCTTGCCTGAGCACAATTTTTGTAGGAGGGTGATTTTGGTCTAGTCTCAGAATTGGACAAGTTTTATATGGATTTTCACCTCTCGATGATGGGAATCCATTCACAGTGTCAGTTTTTGCAACAGAGCTCTCCAACTTTCGGGCACTTTTCAGCATGGAGGTATAATGGTCCATTTTGTAAATTGATGAATGTACTTCTTTGATGCCATTTTTCTTTAATGAATGAAGGCCTCCCCGTTGATCGATTTGGGCCTAGAGAGGTAGTCTAAGAGGGATGAAATCCATTATCAAGCTTCTTGTCATCTTGTCATGCTTATGTCTTTCTCCTTCTTCTTCTCACATGTGCACAATTAAGTTTCTCTTTGGTTAAGCTACAAACTATTTATGTAATTCTTTTCATGCATCTATAAACAAAAGCTAACCTGGATCAAGAAATTCATGCGGTCTTTCTCCTCCTTGGCAATGGTAGAAAAATCAGTTTATATAAAAAATTGGGCTGATTAAACCATAATATGGTTATGGGTTATTTTTACCAAACCCATATTTATGACCAATTACTAAATTTTACCAAACCCCAAAATATAATATATATTATATTTTTATTACCATTGTTTGGGGGGCATGCCCATACCTCATGGGACCACACCCATCCTCTCCAACCTGCATGCATTAAATTAGGGTGGGGGTACCAATTTTATTGTGTGCAGTTATGGTACGCATGGGTCAACATTCATTTATGGCCGTATCAAACTTTATCATATCCCAATGGCTTGGAATATGTATTACCCTTTTTCGTATGCATTGTTGACTCACGGTTTTACATATATGTATTAACTTTTAAATAACCCATATCCATTTTATGCGTTGTTTTATATGGTTGGGTGATAACCATAATGCCATGCCTTTTGTTTTGGTATGGGTTTATGTAACCATATAACCCTTCCCACGTTGACCTTGCCACGTATTATGATACGTTGGTTGTTTTGTTTTATATGGTACCATATTGTTACATGCACCTTTAACATTTGCCATGTAATTTATTATATGTTGGATTTTATATATATTGTTTTATGTTTTTATATGTTTTGGGTTTTCAATTATATATTTAGTTATTTTAATAACCATAACTGAAAAATGATTTTTTTTCCCCATGTGTGGGTCTAGAAGGCCACGGAGGGATGCCAAGTGTCAAGCTGCCATGTGGGTCCCATGTGTTGACTAGGATGCCATGTGGCACACTATGGGCTCCATTTTTCCTCTGCCATTCCAATCTTCGAGGGGCTCCATCTTTTGCATACGAGCTCAAATTGACGAACCATTCATGCCATCGCGATCAAGAAGAAGAGCCCCTTCAACTAATGCCATCAACTACTCCTTTCTGCCGTTTTTAATTTTGATCCTTTACCCATCCCCTTGGTGTCTTGATATCCTCCTAGATCAATGGGGGTTTGAAACCTTTTATAGAGAGTCACATGTGCGCAAACTTAAGCAAGCATTGTATGGAATCAAGCAACCACCTTGTGTATGGCATACCCGAACTGACAACTATATCACTGGTTTGGGATTCACCAATAGTGAAGAAGATGCAAACCTTTATCACATTGTGGTAGACGATAAATTATTTATTATTGTTGTACATGGAAATGACTTGATCCTTACTGGTGATGAACAACTGATTAGATCTTGCAAGGAAGACCTTGCAAGAGAGTTCAAGATGTAGGACATATGAATCATGCATTATTTCCTTGGTTTGAAATTATGGAAAGGATATGGGGAATTATTTGTCTCTCAAGGCAAGTATGCTAATGAGATGTTGAAGAAGTTCCACATAGAGAGTAGAAAACACATAGGGACTTCAATAGGAGGTAACTGGAGGAAAAAGGATACCACTTTAGGTGAGGAGGCATAGGTTACCATTTAAAAGAAAATTGTGTATTCACTTATGTATTTGGTGAAAAAATGACCAAACGTGTGTTATGAAGTCAAACATCTTAGTCAAACCATTTTTAAGCCAACCAAATTGAATTGGAATGTAGAAAATCATATGCTAAGATACTTAAGGGGCACTTCTCAATTTGGTATTTGGTACAAACAAATAGAGGGAGTGGAGATGCAAGGATTCATAGATGCAGATTGAGTGGGGAGTCCAACGGAAATGAAGAGCACTTCAAGAGGAAATTTTCAATGTTGGGTCAACAACAATTTCTTGGTACAACAAGAAGTAGAGATCTATGGCACTCAACTCAATAGAAGTAGAGTACATGGTTCCAAGTCAAGAAACATGTGAGCCTATCTAGATGAGAAATATTCTTATTGGGTTATTTAGTCAGAAGATGGATCCCACAGTGATTTAATACGAAAATAAAATTTGTATCAACCTCTTTGAGAATCCAATATTTCATGATCGTTCCAAGCATATTGACATTTGATATCACATTGAATGAGATGGTGTGCAAAGGAGGATTATGTTGTTACAGTACATTGTGATAAAGGAACAAGATGAAAATGTTCTGAAAAAGATTCGTTGAGAGGAAAATTTGAGTTCCATAGTAGTAGGATTGGGGTATTTGATAATCCCTTTCTTGTTGAGAGGGAGTGTTGAAAATGCAACAAGAAAATCCTAATTTAATTTTCCCTTGATTGAATTAGGAGAAATTCAAATTACAATTTAAGTGGAATACTTGAAGGTGGTTAACTAAGCTGACATGACTCTTGTCACTCAATTAGCTCAGTAAATTTCAGTTGGATCCACTTGACTTCCGTTTTACATGATTTATTTCTAATTTGTAGAATTCTATTTCGGGTAGTTTGAGTTATTTCCAACATAACTAGTTCTCATGGTCAATAGAACTAGTGGAGATCAAGTTAAGGTTGTGTAACCTTTTTCAGATTGAGTACTCATCCATTTAATTGGTTAATCATCCAAAAAAAATTGTTGCATGCCAAGAATTAAATTTACTGAGTTGAGATTGGAGTTCAAGGGAAGTCTACTATTAGTTGTAAACTATTCCAAGTTCTAGAGGTCATGCATGTAGTCAGAGAAGGACCTATAAGAATTGCATAATCCAGATTGAGGAATTTCCTAACTAATAGGGGACTAATTCCTTAAGGAACAACGCAAGGAAATAGTGGCTTGAAGGCTCAAATTTTTGGCTAAGTATTAGCTAAGGTCAGTTAGTTAGGTAGAGGATGGAACATACAGGTGCAGGTTGAGCTCAAGCTTGGGCAGAGGATATTGTATTCATCCAGAATATTTGATTAATGCAATACAAATGGTAATGGGTTTTCAGCAGTTGATTAACCCTAGATAAACCTTTGTGTATGTCTGTTAAATATTGATGCATGTTAATGATTTGTGTTTTTGGTTGTGAATTTACTTCCACATATTAGTAGAATAGCTTCTAGTATTATGATTTAGAAAATTCCAAGAGAAGTTTAGAATCTACACATTAATTTAGGAAGAAATGTCAATGTGATGGATTCGAAAGAAGAACATGTAAAGGTATATTTATTTTAGAATACAGTTTCTAGAATTTTAATTTAATTATCAATAATTATTAGGTGGATGGTATGGATATAACCTCAATATAATATTCTAGAATATTTTTATTATTATACACAAATTAAATGTTATGATTTATTTCCAAAGTAGTCATGCATTTATTTCGCTTTTAAGTTATATCATTGCGCTAGTATATTTTTTAAAAATTCTTGGACAATTGAAGGTACTACCACAATTTATACTTCTTAAAGTAAGAAAAAAATTGTTTGATTAACAAGAAAGGTTCTAATTTTAAAGTCTTATTAAGTAACTATGTATAAATGAACTTGATGTTGCACATAATGTCACCATTGACAGAAAATAATTTCATTGATGTCGAAGGGTATTTATGAGGAAGCACTAGTATCATTTATGAATTCAAGGATGTGGTAAGATAACTTTATCTCTTGCATTCCCCCATCAAGTGATGTCAAAGAGGTTTCAAGCTTCATGATTTTTTTTCAAAATTATGATGTCCTAATGAGTTTATGGATCACTGATTGGATAATCCTCTTTCATAGGTTTCTAACAGTATATCACACTCAACAATGTGAAGTTTCAAACAAGAATTGTAAACTCAAAATGAGAACTCTAGGCAAGAAACGCCCAAAAAACATGAAAACAACCGAAAAACAAAAAAATTGTATTTCAGAGAGATGTTTTTTTTATGAGTTAATTCTAAAAAAAAATAAAATTTGTAGTAAAAACCAATTTTTTCCTGCAATAAAAATGTAAAAAACACACTCAAAATGAAAAGTGTTGATGGTATAATAAAAGTTTTATTTTCATGGTACAATTTCAAGATTTTTTAGTAATGGCATTAAGGATAAAATAATGGGACCCGAAAAACCTTAAAATTCCAACAATCTTAACCCATGTCGTTAAAGATATAATATCATGACACTAGAAAGACATAAAATTCTATTTGTTATCAACTGTAGCATTAAAGATAAAATATCATAACTCAAAAAAAACTTAAAATTTGGAAATTTTTTGAACCATGGAGTTAAAATACTTTAAGTTTTCAATAGATTTCAACCATGACATTATGAACAAATTATATGACTAAATTAATCCAAATATCAATACTTTTATACTTAATGCAACCTGAACTATTTCTCTAAGTTATGGTTGAATTGTGAATACTATAAACAAATAAATCGATCATAATTAAAACATATAATCTAGCAAACATAGAAATGACTCATAAATTCAAGTAGGATCACATGAAAGTTGAAATATTTATTTCACTTGACCATGCAAACATCATTTACATAAATGTTTATAGACATTTATTCAAAATCACTCATATGCTCTAGCACACCATCAAAATTTACAACATCTTCAGATGAATGTCTAGATGCATATGAAAATGACCCATATTCTTCTCTTTCATCAACTAGTGCCCGATCTAAGCCAACATGCATGCCCACCATTTTAGGTTTCAAAAATCTTCTAGATCTATGACTCGATTTAGCAAGCTCCCATCTCAACACTATTCCTTTTGGTAGAAACCTCTTCAGGATATCTATCATTCTGAAGCGAAGAGTTCCTCTAATTTTTAAATTTAATTCATAAACAACTATGTCAAAACCCTCCAATTTTAAGAGTTTTGTGGGATGATGATTTATATTTGTACCCTTTATTTTTCTCTTTCCACCAATTTATTTATGAACCACCATCTCTGGCTTGTACACGCCATTGAATGGCTGTGTATTTCTAGCATACCAATGTAATTGAAAACATGAAACATCTTCATCTTCTTTAATGATCGTTATAACCTCAAAAACCCAGAATGGATAACCACGTGGATAAACTTTTGTATGTCAATAGTTTCTTCCAACACATGAAAAATAGGCTCTGGAATGTATGATTTCTTAATACATTCAATTAATGATGGAAAGCTCCCAATGTTCTTCCTCATTAATGTTACTGAAAAAATGAACATCTAATTAGTATGGTCATGAGTGTACCCAACAAGAATGAAACCATCCTTTACCTTATGAAAGATTCCCAATTCAACAAGCATGTTTAGATATCTAAAGACAATCTGATTTTTGTTTTCACGAAAAGTGTTATCCAATTTCAAATACAAAACTTCAGGAAGATTACAAACCAATTAGAAAGAACATCATGAGTTATGGTTATTTTTATACTTCCATCATTATGAATATTTGGAGCTTTGAAGTAAACCCTTGGTGAGATTTTACCATTTAAAACCATACAACCGACAAAGTGAAACTAAATAAATTTCGTTGTTGCAAATTTTTTGTTGTGCGGAAAAAATGTTGTAGAAGTGTTTTATTTTGGTCCATACCATCAATTATCAAACCCAAATATTTATTTGGATTATCATAACATTTCTTTTTATTATTGTACAACTTTTTAATTTGACTTTTTTATTGATAGCGACACTCTTGAGATGATTTGAAAATGGAATATACACATAATATAAAAGAAATCTATAAATAAATATATTTTCATAGTTGATAACTATACAATTTAAAAAAAAAATATTATGAATGGTTACCTCTTTCTTCCGCTTGACATATGTTCCTTTTTTATTTAAGAGAAGGACATGTACTGCAAATTCCCATCATTGTCTTCTTAGGAATACATAGATTGTTGAATTCTTTCCTAAATATATTCAAAAATATTGATATGTAATAAAATTACCATCTCCTTCAACATCTTATGCATATTCTTTGTATAGGTTGCGGATTTCTCGCCTTGAGAGATTATCTATAATATGTATTGTGGTATTATTTGACATACACTCTCAATTCTTTGAAAAGCATTCTAGCACCCATGGCATTGAAATATTTTCTAATGGCTCATAATCTCACCTATGATGTACTTATGAATAAAATATAGGATCGTTTTCCAAATTTCTTGGATTTTTGACAAGCAAAAATTACCAATTGAATGAAACATCTTGAAAGCCTTTCTATAGAGCAGCAAACACCCAATATGATAATTATAACCTCGTAATGTAGATTTCATGCACCCCACTAAATATGATTTTTTCATGCTTTTATTCATTGACAAATATCTCTTCCTTTTCTCCAATGAAAACTTCAGATCCATATGTTTCAAGAAATCCTTTTGACAATATTCTCTCAAAATCAGGTCACTGATAGAACTTTTTCTCATGATATATTATATCCTACCTTCTGTATAGACATAATATCTTAGATTGATACAAAAAGTTGTCATCCTACTCCTATATACAATATTTGATGTCAACGTTTCCATAATTTCATCATCCTCTCTATAAGAATTTTTATCATCATTAGGAGGAATATTATCCTCACTATGATCATTCTCAACATAGTAGGAAATTCATCACCATCATTACTTGGAAAATATTCATTACCATCCTCACGTGTACGAAATTATTCAATACCATCATCTGTGCTTTTGAAATACTGACTTGGAGGATATTCTTTTTGTCATCCCGCCCTTTGTAAGACTAAGTGGAAATTTGACTCTCTATTGACTAGAAATTCTTCATCCTTCCCTTTGTTAGTGTTTCTCCCATAGTCTTTAAGATTACGACTAAGTTGAAAATGTGACTCTCTATTTTATTGGAATCCGTCATCCTTCCCTTTGCCACTACTACTCTCATAGTCCTTTGGATTAGTACTAAGTGGAAAATGTGACTCTCTATTTTCTGGAAATTCTTAATCCTACCCTTTGTCACTATTGCTCTAATCGTCCTTAGTATTAGGACTAAGTGGAAACTGCGACTCTCTATTTACTCGAAATTCTTCATCGTTCCCTTCGTAACTATTACTCTCATTTTCCTTTGGATTAAGGCTAAGTGGAAAATGGAACTCTCTATTTACTAGAAATTCTTCATCCTACCCTTCGTCACTATTGCTCTCGTAATCCTTAGGATTAGGACTAAGTGGAAAATGTGACTCTTTATTTATTTAAAAATCTTCATCCTCCCCTTCGTTAGTGCTCCTCTCATAGTCCTTAGGATTAGGAATAAGTGGAAAATTTGACTCTCTATTCATAGTGCAAGAATTCATGTTATATCCATCAATATGAATGGATTTGTTACATGATGAAGATGCTGATGCTCTATAAAGAGAAACTTCACTATCAGAAGAACCCATGAATTTCAAATAGATGATGTTGAATGATACAAATGCACTCTCTCCCAATGACAAATTATATCTTAGAGCATGAAAATTTTGCTCTAATGTTTCCTGCCAAAAATTTTAGCTAAAAATTTTCCCTCCAAAAATTTTGTTTGAAATATTTCCCTCCAAAATATTTACTTAAATTATTTAATATTTACTAGACAAACATAGATGTATCTTTGCTATGGATCTAACATGAGCCATGAAGGATCAAATTTCTTCACTTGTAAACTTACTTTATTACAAAAACTAAAGTGTAATTTTTTATTGTTTACATTGTATTTTTGAATGCTATAAAGATTTAGATGTGCATTGAGTGCACACTAACTGAGATTTTTGTTATTAATACATTTTTTAAGTATATGTCAATATTAATTCATATTAAAATATTTTATTCGTAATGAACATTGGATCTTTTATTCTATATAAGATTAAAATATTTTCTTCTAACATTTTTCTATATATAGATATTTTTCTATGTATTAAAATATTTTTGAAAAGTATAAGTTTTAAACATTTTACTCACATTTTATTTTACTTCTGATTATTTTACATAAAATTATGTTAGGACATGTGGAAAACTAATTAGCTATGCATAGCATAATTTTTTTATTTTTTTGTTATAGCCAACATTGTTTTCTATTTAGAGAATATTTTAATTTTATTTTAAGAGGGACGAACATACTTACATAATGCCTTCACACTGATTGTAGAATGAGCCTCTCGACTCAATAATTAAGTTAGTTTTTATAATTTCCATTATATTTTTTTATCCCGTATTAGAAAAAGTTAGTGTATCATCATAATATTATGTATATATTAATTTTTTCTAATTTTAATTTTAATCCCACATTCAAGAAGTGATAAAGAAATTCTAGTCTATGCTACAAAATAACTTTAATTGTCATTATTTGTCATATCACATCAATTCTTTTGCAAGTTTCCTTAAATACCTTGGAATGATTTTGCGAATGAGCTGCATTATCATTGACAATACATTCAATGGGAGATTTTCACATTTTAAAGGTTAGCTTCCCTTCTATTTTGACCATTAAACGAGGAATTTGGGTAAAATAGATTTTTTTACACTAATAAATCAATCTTTATTTATTTATTTTATTTGTATTGGGGGGTAGCTCAATTCATTAAATTGAAATCCAGGAAAATGTTGAAACAACATTGACCTAATTTCAAAGACCATTAATTTCTCATGATTTTTGAATTGTCCACTTAGCACCCATTGCATTGGGTGATGCTAATAGGGGTGAAGAAGTGGGATTGAAACTAGTGAAATGAATCACATTGCATCAATCATCACTTTCGGGGCTTGCACCCATTAACAAGGACTTCCTGATAGATCATCCATCCCATATGAATGACTTACTAAACGCAGTTGAATCCCAAGAATGATATCTAATAAAATGTTGTGTGAAAACCCCTCAATTATTAAACCTACTATATCATTTTTATACTTACCTAAAGAAATGATTTTTTTTTTCCAAATAAAAAATAAGAAACATTTCTACCTAGGTGAGGCTCACTCACCCATGCCTAGGTCCATGACACATGGGATTTCAATATCTAAGGCCCATGGGCGATGGGGCTAGTCATCTGATGCCTCATAGCATGCACTAAAGAGTTCCCAACCATGGGGTTCCCTCATCATAGTGGCCCCATGGTGGGCAGGGGGATGATTCTATGAATCCATCCCTTGCATGTCAGGGGGATGCTATGCAATGGGCATGATCTCCTCTGAAACAACCACTAAGGGTGAGCATTCCCAAGGCACAATGAACGCGAGTGGGCATGCCTAGAACAAAACGCCCCCCTGGCAAGGAATTGGTCAATTGCCAAAATTGGCCCCTACCTTCCAAGGGGTAGTTGTGCCCACGCATGTGGCCCAGGGTCCATGGGCACGTATGCTCAATTATAGGAATCGCCCCCCTGCTTGCGAGGGGGTCTCTTTGTCACGAGTGGTCCCGTCCATGATGCAACGACCCCTTACCTACCCGGGGATGTTTTTACTAAGCACCTGCCCTAGAGTCCATGGGTGCCTAGTGCCCCTCGCTAGGGAGCCCTTCCCACTAGGGCCCTAGGCACCTAAACCCATTGAGACACATGTTTGGATAGGGGCTCTTTGACCTCCTACATTGAGGCACATGGTCCATTAACTATGGATGTCCAATGCCCCTCGGTCGCATTCCTGGGAAAGTCACCTTGCCTTCCCATGTCTAAGCATGCGACTTAAGGGCCTAGGCATAGAGGGTCCCTCGGCTGCATGCCTGGGTAGGGGAACCGTACCTGCCCTCTCCTAAGCATGCATCCCAGGGGCCCTGGGTGACTAGGTCCATGACCTAGGGGCGTTAGGAGGCCAAGGAAAATTCCCAGAATCGGCCTTGGGTGGGGACACCTCACCAACCAACATCTAGACCGATGGCTGAGGGGTCATTGGCGGCTAGGGTGCCCGATCTGTGTTGCTTGAAAAGGCCACCTCCTTGGGCACCTAGGGCCCTTGTGTCATGTGCCTAGTTGTGGGTGGGCCTAGGGGCCATTGGTGCCTAGAGAGCTGGCCTAGCTAGGCATGTGGGCCAGGGGCCCTTGGCACCCAGGAAGATTCCTTCGCCGAGGAACTCGACGAATAATTTTAAAAGTTAAAGGCTAAATGTTACTTTCTTTTATTTCTTTTTAAATTTAAATTTAAAAACTTAAAAGTTAAATGTTTCTGGAATTTTTTAATATATATAATATATATATATATATATATATATATATATATATATCTATATATATATCTATATATATATATTATATATATATATATATATATATATATATATATATATATATATATATATAATATATATATATATATATATATATATATATATATATATATATATATATATATCTATCTATCTATATATATATATATATATTATATATATATATATATATATATATATATAGATAGATATATATCTATGTATGTATGTATATTATTCTTGGAGGAAAATTGCATCAAGGAAGGTCTCTTTGAATCTTTCTGGACCAAAGACAACAACTAAATGATCTAAAGTTATAGGTGGACCCTCAAAGTATATTGCTAAATGAAACTGACCTGAGTTAGTTGGTAAAAATCTAGTAAGTGGCTCTTTAATGGCAAAGAAGATGAATTCCTATTGGATGAAATCACAAGAAGTGAATTGTACAAAATTATGATGGTATGTGAAATATAGAGAACGTGATGAAGATCTATAGATATAACTATATTTTGGTATGATTTACAATGGTGGAAGTTATGAGGCACTGGAAAAATTACTAGACATATATTTGGTGCCTAATAGAGAAGTTGTTTACGTACTTACAAAACCGCCCAAATCACATGAGAAAATTAGCTATGGTTTTTCATTGTGGATGTATGAAACTGAGGAACATTCTACAAAGATACCTAAACAAATCATAAACAACATTGCACCAAAAAATGTAAGTTTGATTATTTATATTTATTTGTTTTGTGTTATTGTAACTATATCATTCTAATTTTTACAACTTACTTATTATTTCATAGAGTGAGATATTATGAATGTTGGGAGTGGTTTCCACACAGAGTCAAAAGAACATATGAGAAATAAGGAAAAAACTTATTTTTGTTGGAAATAATACTTTGGGGGGGGGGGGGGGGTGGGTGGGGGGTGAATCAGTATTAGCAAGTCAATAATTTTTCATTTCCATAATCAGATCCCTATATGCTACTTCCGTTAATGGAACTCGCATGTATACGCAACTGCATTTAAGGAAATTAGCGTATATTATGCAAACTTATGATTTAGTTAATTTATCATAAGTTGATCTTTAATCAATGCATTAGAACCATATAAAAAGTAACCATGTGCAGTAAAAAGCAGAACAGATAGTCACACACATGAACACAAGATATAAGGTGGAAACCCAGTGTGGGTGAAAACCACCTGTTGCAATAGTCTCTATCTTCTTTTAAATTAGAAACTTCATTTTACAATTTTTTTACTGGTGTAGTCTTATACTAGTATGCAAGCTCCTACTTGCAGAAGTTTACAACCTTCTCGCGTTCTCCATCTTCTCCTGGAAGGGAGCTACAACCCCCTAACTCTTTTACTAGCTAATATATTTACTACTATGTAAGTGTTGGCCTACAGAAGGCTAAAACCTTATCTTTTCTTCTAGGGACCACATTTCATAAATTTTTATACTAGATCCATCAATAGCATCATTCAATCATCAAATAAACCAATCTCCTTTGCACTAACCACAACTAAATCATCCAATCACTTTGACAACCCTTCAATATGATCTTTCAGAATGTTGTAACTAGAATACAGTAACCAGAACCAAGAACACTGCAACAGCAAACACAAGTAGCTAAAACATATTTTATAACGTATACACTACTTCAATGTGTCAAACCTGTGTGCACACTCACTTTTCTCAAGACGAACCACCGTACAGATCTGCGAATCGAATTTAAGATGTATACGTTGTTTTGATATGCAGAACCGACATGTATGAACGCCTTTTCTAAAGTGAACCTGCGTAGAGATTTGTAAATGATGATTTGAACTTTACAACAATCCTAAACTTTAGTTATACCTAGATCATCATATTTACAGACTACAACATGCGCTAGTTATTCAGATAAATGATCAAATCACATAAAGATACTTCACTTCAAGCCTTAAGATCTTGACCCATCATTAGAGATTATCCCTAATGAAATGCTAAGCTTCATCCTTGGTTTAGATCCAACTATGCACCATAACCCAATAACCTGTATACTCTTGTTGTTCATAAGATATTCAATACTTGAGTGCCATTACCTAATGATCTTCTCCTCCTTTTACACTCTTAGGCCTTACTCAATACCATCGACCAAAACCACTTAGGACCAATACCTTGGACCAAATACCTGGGGTCACCACTTCGAACCAAATACCTTGGACCAATACCATGGATCAAAATATCATGGACCAAATGCCACGGACCAAAACTTAGTTTTTCCAACATGTATGTGGTTGTCCTTCTGTGAAAGTGTGTGTGTACATTATACGCTCCTTTGGGTATGCTAACTCGCATGTACATGTGCCTTGGTTAGTGGGGAACTTGCGTATACCTCTCTTTTCTTCAATATGTGAGTCTGAACTATGATTTCTCATCTGAGTGAGTTGCCATCAAGGACAACACCTGTGTCATAGTGCCAAATATGTGTCATAATTCCAACAATCTCCCCGTTTGGACTTGATGGCAACCACAAGTCACTCTCCCCCTTTGACAGCAAGGGAAAAGGGTTATGCTCCCCCTGAGTACATGTTAAATTCACTGATATGCTGAAGTGTGCTAATTGAGCTCCATGATCAAGTCCATGCTTCCTCTAAATATAAGCAAGGTCTACAAAAATATGTTCTAAAAGAAGAACATGACTCTATACATACATCATAAATGACCTTCCTATCACCAATGACTCATACATACATCCATCGCCCAACCAAGTGGGGATATACCAATTGTCTATACATGTCAAAACAAGAACATTACATCATCCATCCCAGGCATATTGGGGTAACAAAATAGGTCATTTCATGACCTTTACATTAAAATATATACATGACATATATAAAAAAGACCAAATATTAGATATAAGACCATGAAAACCATCAACAACTATCATTAGCATCATCTGTCAATCAACATGCAAATCAAAAACCATGATCTCCCCGTGAACCCATTCCACCTGACTCAAATAACTGTGAGAATTTGTACCAAGATCTTCTAAGATAATGCCAACAATATTAGAAGTATATGCTCCCTATGAACCCTTTTCATCCTGAGTCTGGCCCACTGCTTTTACTCAAACCAACGTATATGCGATTGTATCCACATAAACCAACTTATGTAGATGACTATGCTTCATGAAACTCGCGGATAACCACCTTTCTCTGAAACAAACAAATTTTAACAATAGGATGATGCATCAACTACCCCTAGCTTATGTCTGAGATATTCAAATGTCTCTCTGGGGAGTGGTTTGTTGAATATATCAGCAACCTATTCTTTGGAGGGAGCATACTCCAATTTGACCTTTTGTTCAAGCACTTGTTCACGTAGAAAATGATATTTGATGGGTATGTCCTTAGTCTTGGAATGCATGAACGGATTCTTTGAAATACCGATGGCACTTGTATTATCACATAGAATGGAGTTGGGTGGAGTACATGTGATCTAAATGTCTTGCAATGTTTGCATCATCCAAAGGAGTTGTGGCAGCAAGATGCGGAAACCACATATTCTTCTTCAGCTCTAGATAATGCAATTGAACCTTGTTTCTTGTTGAACCAAGCCACTAATCTGGAACACATATAGAATGCACCACTACTAGTGCTTTTTCTGTCATCAACACTTCGTGCCCAATCTACATCTGTATATGCATGAAGTGTAAGATCTACTCTAGGATACCATAAACCAAAAGTCTCTGTTCCTTGAAGGTATTTGAAAATCCTTTTGGATTTGCTTGGAATCTTCCAACTATTCCTACTTCATGCATGATGTTTGGTCGGGTACCTATTAGATAAAGCAGACTGCTAATCATGGATCTGTAAGTTGGCTGATGTATGTTGGCATTATGATTCTGGTTTGGCTCTATGGTATAGGTTTTGTACTTGATGGCAACTCACTCATGTGGTAGATCTCAGTTCAGGCACTCAAAATCATGGAAATTAAGATACCTGCGGGTAATCCTAGAAGAAGCTGCGGACCTGTAGGTACGCCGCCCAAGGGGTGCGGACATGAACGCAAGTGTTCCGTTCAGAAGGTGCAGACCCCAGTTTCACTCTCTCCAATGCATAAAAGCCAATACATGTGGGAATCTTCATGAATTTTTCATGGTATTAGTCTAACAGTTTTTGATCCTATGGTTTTTGGTCCATGGTATTGCATCTGCAAATATTGATCCAAGGTATTGGGTTCATGGTACTGTGTTATTATGGTTTTGGACCATGGTATTGTGAAAGGATTGCCTATAAAAAGGAAAGGAGATCCCTTGGCCACACACTTGAAAAATTTGAATACCTTAAGATCTGAAATTTTGGGTGATTGATTTTAAAAGCTAGATCTAAATCGAGGAGAAAACTTAAGGCGAATCTACTAATAAGTCGTGATCTCTGAGGCACATAAGAAGATATGTGGATCTGACTGATTGTGGCACATTGGAGGACTGTTAATTTGGCCCTAATCAGAAGTCCGTAGGCGATCCGAAGGAGCAGTGTGGGGGGTACGCAGTGCAGAAAAAGGCTCAGTGCGAGGTACACAACACCAGAAAAGGCATAGTGTGGGTCGCACGCAGTGCTGCAAAAGGATAAGTGCGAGGTACACAGTGCGAGAAAAGGCACAGTGCGGAAGTACGCAGTCTATCAGACAATGAGAGTGCGGACCTGAGAAGAAGTACATAGAGCAGAAGAACCACCGCTGCGGATCTGCGTAGTTTAGACTCAGAAGAGATGCGGATATTCATAGGCCCCTCTTGGTGAAGTTGCGGACTTATCTTGAAACTTTTGTTGACTATCTTTTATCTATTGCAGCATAATTTTGGGTTTAGATTTCTGGTATTACTTTTCTATTTACAGCATTCTGAAGTGTTGGGTGATTAATTGGTTGATTGTATAAGGACACTCGATGATTTGCATGTACTTGATGACTATTTGATGTCCATGGATCCATTTTGAAAATTAATGAAATGTGGTCCTTAAAGAAGGAAAAGAGCTAAGGGGGTTGTAGCTCCCTTCCAAGAGAGACTGGAAATCGAGAGACAGTTGTAGCTCTCTGCAGGTTGCAGCCTGCGTACTGGTAAAGGACTACACCAGTACAAAATCATTGTATAAGAAGTTTCTAATTGAAAGAAGATAGAGACATATTGCAGCAGGTGGTTTTCACCCACATTGGATTTCCACCTTATATTTGGTGTTCTTTGGTGTGACTATCTGTTTTTTTCTTGTTCATGCTCATTATTATATGGTACTATCATACAAGTTAATGATCAATATCTGAAGATTGAATTAAAGTACAAAACGGGAAAACATATTGAAATGAATTTGATAATATTGATTCACCCCCCCCCCCTCTCAGTATTATCTCCAACAATTGGTATCAGAGCAGGTCCTTCAGAAGAAGCTTGATCACTTGAACGAAGATCCTCCATCATGAGCAACTACGAGAGGGAAGCATCAATCATGCCACTGCTTTTTGATGGGAAAAACTTGGTTTATTGGAAGGTAAGAGTTAGTGCCTATCTTCAATCTCTGGGTACAGAAGTCTAGGATATCATAGATACAGGGTATACTTTTCGATCAGCAACTCCTACAGATCCGGTTGAGAAGAAGAAGTATGAAACAAATGTAAAAGCAGTCAATACTCTATTGGGATGCCTATCTCAATCAGATTTTGTGAAGGTTACGCAGTTTAAATCCGCAAAATAGATATGGGACAAGATTGTTCTGAGCTATGAAGGAGATGATCAGGTAAAACAAGCAAAACTTCAAACCCTCAGGACTTAGTATGAAAATCTCAAGATGTATAATGATGAAAGTGTGGCTAATTATTTTCTTCATGTAGATGAGATTGTTAATTGTATGAAAATTTTGGGTGAAGAAGTAAAAGAGGCTATTGTAGTTGAAAAAGTTCTAAGATCTTTGTCCCCTAGGTTTGAATCTAAAGTTTCTGCAATAGAAGAAAATGAGAATCTCCAAAACCTTAAAATGTCACAGCTGCATGGAATTCTAACTGCTTATGAAATGAGGAAAGGAGGACCATCAGACAGGAGAGAAGTTGCCTTCAAGGCTTCTGGCAAAGGAGTCTACTATGAGTCAGGACACATATCAGATGAAGAAGAAGAATTAAATTTTGTCAAAAATCTTCAACGGGGTGCTGGACGATTCTGAGGTAAGTTACCTTTCAAATGCTTTGCTTGTGGAAGAGTAGGTCACTATTCTACCTAATGTCCTCACAAGGATAAGGGGAAGGAACCTGTTAGATGGAACAAGAAACAGAATGCAAACAAGAAAAGTTATTACACTCATGAAGATAGTGATGGACTATCAAATAGTGATGAAGATGAACGAGGTAATCACTATAAACTTTTAATGGCCTTTGAAGATGATGATTACATGGATGTTATAGATGTGGATGACTTTTATGAAGAGATTACTAGACTCAAAACATGTTTAGAAGAAAAGAAAATGATCATTGATACTCTACAAATTCAACTGGATGAAAAAGAAAAATCTCTTGAGAAGTTAGAATGTTAAATTGTTCGCCTTAGAAAAGAAATTGAGAAAACAAAGGCCCTTAATCTTAAATTTGTTAAAGGATCTGAAACTCTAGATGAGATTATCAATGTGCAGCGTTCCCCTCTAATCAAGACAGGTCTGGGTATAGTGGAGAAGCATCTCAAACTTCCACCTCCAAAAGTTATCTTGATGCAGTAAGAAGAAGTGAGGAAAGGCCCAATAGAAATCATCAGGTAAATCAGGGAAATCTTCCTCAAGAATGAACAAATACTATCAAGAAAATTGGGGGCATGCTACCTTAAGGACAAATAGAAGCTACAACCAGCCACAGGTAAAATCTTCCCAATTTTCTTCAAGAATGGATGTCAATAGAAACTACAATCGGTTGGATGATAGTCGCGGGAATTTCTTCAATGGACAATGTTTCTCTTGCCATAAATTTGGTCATAAAGCAGCTCAATGTGTTTCCTATAAGACAATCATGACTAGGGAGGCTCAAAAACAAAGAAGTATGCCTGCAATCACGAAGAGGACCTATAACAACTTTTCTGCCCTTGAGAGTGAAATTGAATGCTCTATTTGTAATAATTTTGGTCATGAAGATTCTGAATGCAGGAGTAGGTTTTGGAAGACAACTCAGAAGGAACAAACTTCAAGTGCCAAAACATGGCGAATGAAGGAACCGCAACCAGAAAGATGTGGGATAGCTTTATATGCAGAAGGACAGGAAAATCAATGGTACATCAATAACAGATGTTCGAAGCATATGACAGGTGATAAAGAAAAACTTGAATCATATAATGCTTTAGAAAAGGGAAAGAAAGTTTCTTTTGGAAATGATACCCCTACAACCATAAAAGGAAAAGGCATTGCTCAGTTGAAAGAAAAGGTCAAAGCTGGAAATGTTTTGTATGTTGATGGCTTGAAGCATAATCTATTGAGTGTTAGTCAGATGTGCGATAATGGAACCGAGGTAATATTTTGATCATATGGGTGTAGTGTTCGTGATCTTGATACAAGAAGAACAGTACTCAAAGGCAGAAGAACTCCAAATAATCTATACATATTTGAAGAAGGAGAACATCAATGTTATTTGAGAAAAAATGATGAACACTGGTTATGGCACCAGAGGTTGGGGCATCTAAGCTATTCACAAATAAGGAAAGCATGCAAATACCAAGTTGTTCGTGGTCTTCCAGACATCAAAATTCCAGACAACACCATATGCAAATCGTGTCAGTTTGGGAAACAAACCAGAACTAACTTCCCGGAGAAGGAAGGATCTGCCAGCAAGCCTCTTGAGCTAGTCCATACAGATGTATGTGGTCCATTTAGGACAAGGTCACCTCGAGGACAAGGACGATGCATTCGAAAAATTCCAATCCTTCAAAGCCTTGGTTGAAAATGAATCAGATTACAAAATCAAGTGCCTCAGGTCCGACAGAGGTGGGGAGTTTACCTCAAATGAATTTTTCGATTTCTGTGAAGAACATGGAATAAGAAGGGAATTATCTACAGCTAGGACTCCTCAGCAAAATGGAGTGGTGGAAAGGATGAACAGAACAAACCAACAAATGGCTCGTGCTATGCTTGATGAGTCTGGAACTCCTGCAACCTTCTGGGGTTAAGCTGCATATGCTCCGGCTGTTATTCTCAACAAAACAAATGTCCGAGTGAATAGCACTCAAACTCCGCATGAGCTCTGGTATGGTGAGACTCCTTCGGTAAAGCATTTCAAAATTTTTGGGAGCAAATGCTATATTAAGAATACTGATGAACAGCTTGGAAAACTTGAACCCAGAGCAGATGAAGGCATTCTCCTTGGTTATTCTCCCTACAACAAAGCATATGTGTTATAATAAAAGACTTGGAAGAATTGTCGACAACATTGATGTAGTGGTTGGTGAAAAAGGATACATCCCTAGGCAAGTAAATCATGAAGATATCGAAGAGGATGAAGACTACTCTCCAAATCAGACAGATGATGAATAAGAACCTCAAGAGGCACTAGAGGAATAGATAAGGATAGAAGAAAGGTACGTTCAGAAGAATCATCTAGAATCTCTGATTTTGAGGCAGAAAGAAGAAGGTGTACAAACTAGAAGAACAATTGCAGAAGCCTCAAGCTATTTGGCATTGCTCTCCTCCACTGAGCCACAAAATGTAAAAGAGGCATGCAAAGATGAATGCTGGATCAAGGAATGGATGAAGAACTTGAGCAGATTGAAAAGAACAATACTTGGGATTTGGTTCCTAGACCAAAAGATAAGAATGTCATAGGGACAAAATGGATCTTCAAGAACAAGTTGAATGAAAATGGGGATGTTATTAGAAACAAGGCTAGACTTGTTTGTAAAGGGTATGCTCAACAAGAGGGAATAGACTTTGAAGAAACGTTTGCTCCTACTGCTAGACTTGAGGCCATCCGAATGTTCCTTGCTCTCTCAAGCTTTCAAAAGTTCAAAGTTTTTCAAATTGATGTGAAATCAGCCTTTCTAAATGGGGGCTTAGAAGAAGAAGTGTACATTGAGCAACCAAATGGTTTCATACTTGGTAATGATCCAAATCTTGTATGCAGAGTAAAAAAAGCTCTCTATGGTCTTAAACAGGCTCCAAGGGCTTGGTACTATCGTTTGGACAAATATCTTCATCAACAAGGTTTTTCAAAGGGATCAGCAGATAGTAATCTTTATATAAAAATTGAAAATGATAAATTGCTAATACTTGTTGTCTATGTAGATGATATTATCTTTGGCAGTAATGAATAAGCTATGAGTCAAAGCTTTTCCTTGGTGATGCAGAAAGAATTCGAAATGTCTTTGCTTGGAGAACTGACATACTTTCTTGGATTACAAATCCACAAAATGAAGACAGGATCTTCTTGTCTCAAACCAAGTATCTCAAGCAGATTTTGAAGAAATATGGCATGGAAGATGCAAAACCACTATGTATCCCCATGGTCACAGGATGCAGCCTCAGTGCAAATGATGAATCAGCTGTAGTGCATCAACCAACCTACAGGTCTATGATTGGAAGTCTACTTTATTTGACAGGTACTCGACCAGACATCATGCATGCAGTAGGAATAGTTGGAAGATTTCAGGAAAACCCAAAGGAAACTCATCTTCAGGCAGTGAAGAGAATGTTTAAGTACCTTCAAGGAACTCAAAACTATGGCTTATGTTATCTAGAGATACAGATCTCACACTTCATGCTTATACAGATGCAGATTGGGCCGGAAGTGTGGATGACAGAAAGAGCACAAGTGGTGGTGCTTTCTTTATGGGTTCCAAATTAGTATCTTGGTTCAGCAAGAAACAGAGTTCGATTGCTTTATCTATAGGTGAAGCGGAATATGTGGTTGCTGCATCTTACTGCACTCAACTCCTTTGGATGATGCAGACCTTGCAGGACTTTCAAATCATTTGTACACCACCTATCTCCATCTTATGTGATAATACAAGTGCAATCAACATTTCAAAGAACCCAGTGATGCATTCAAAGACCAAGCACATACCGATCAAGTATCACTTTCTCAAGGAACAAGTGATTGAACAAAAGGTCAAGTTGGAGTATGTTCCTTCTACGGAACAAGTTGTTGATATTCTCACCAAACCATTGCCAAGGGAGACCTTTGAATACCTCAGGCAAAAGCTGGGGGTAGTTGATGCATCATCTTGTTGTTGAATCTCATCCTTTGTTTGTTCACAAGGTCTATATGTGGTATACGCGTACATTTGCTGGTTTATGGATTGGTGGCACAGGTTCAGGGGGAGCAAATATAATGCATTGTTGGCATTATGGTAGCACAAAAGGAGAACATGGATGCTGATCTCAACATGGCTACAATATGTCTCTATCTCTTTCATGGTCATGGTGGATTATGGTTCTTCTTGAAGAGATTTATGGTGGATTATGATGGATTATGGATTTGGTAAGGGGGAGCATTATCAGCAGAGCAAAGACTTAAGCATGTTCTCAGGGGGAGCATAACCCTTTGCCCTTGATGTCAAATGGGGAGAATGACATTGAGGATCTTGAGGTTGCCATCAAGTCCAAAGGGGGAGATTGTTGGCATTATGATTCTGGTTTGGCTCTATGGTACATGTGTTGTACTTGATGGCAACTCACTCATGTGGCAGATCTTAGTTCAGGCACTCAAAATCATGGAAATTAAGATACGCGCAGGTAATCCTAGAAGAAGCCGTGGACCGGCAGGTACGCCGTCCAAGGGGTGCAGACATGAATGCAAGTGCTCCATTCAGAAGGTGCAGACCCCAGATTCACTCTCTCCAATGCATAAAAGCACATGCACGTGGGAATCTTCATGAATGGTTCATGGTATTAGTCTGACAGTTTTTGATCCTATGGTTTTTGGTCCATGGTATTGCATCTACAAATATTGATCCAAGGTATTGGGTTCATGGTATTGTGTTATTATGGTTTTGGACCATGGTATTGTGAAAGGCTTGCCTATAAAAAGGAAAGGAGATCTCTTGGCCACACACATGAAAAATTTGAATATCTTAAGATCTAAAATTTTGGGTGATTGATTTTAAAAGCTAGATCTAAATCAAGGAGAAAACTTAAGGCAAATCTACTGATAAGTCGTGATCTCTCGGGCACATAAGCAGATCTATGGATCTGATTGATTGTGGCACATTGGAGGAATGTTAATTTGGCCCTAATCAGAAGTTCGCAAGTGATCCGAAGGAGCAGTGTGGGAGGTACGCAATGCAGAAAAAGGCTTAGTGCGAGGTACGCAACACCAGAGAAGGTTTAGTGCGGGCCGCACGCAGTGCTGCAAAAGGAGAAGTGCGAGGTACGCAGTGTGAGAAAAGGCACAGTGCGGAAGTACGCAATCTGTCAGACAGTGAGAGTGCGGACCTGAGAAGAAGTTCGCAGAGAAAAAGAACCACCAGTGCGGATCTGCACATTTTAGACTCAGAAGAGCTGCGGATATTCACAGGCCCCTCTTGGTGAAGTTGCGGACTTATCTTGAAACTTTTGTTGACTATATTTTATCTATTGTAGCATAATTCTAGGTTTAGATTTCTGGTATTACTTTTCTGTTTACAGCATTCTGAAGTGTTGGGTGATTCATTGGTTGATTGTATAAGGAGATTGGATGATTTGCATGTACTTGATGACTATTTGATGTCCATGGATCCAGTTTGAAAATTAATGAAATGTGGTCCTTAAAGAAGGAAAAGAGCTGAGGGGGTTGTAGCTCCCTTCCAAGAGAGACTAGAAATCGAGAGAGAGTTGTAGCTCTCTGCAGGTTGCAGCCTGCATACTGGTAAAGGACTGCACCAGTACAAAATCATTGTATAAGAAGTTTCTAATTGAAAGAAGATAGAGACATATTGCAGCAGGTGGTTTTCACCCACATTGGGTTTCCACCTTATATCTGGTGTTCTTTGGTGTGACTATCTGTTTTTCTTGTTCATGCGCATTATTTTATGGTACTGACATACAAATTAATGATCAATATCTGAAGATTAAATTGAAGTATAAATCAGGAAGATATACTGAAAATAATTTAATAATACTGATTCACCCCCCCTCTCAGTATTATTTTCAACAATTGGTATCATAGCAGGTCCTTCTGAAGAAGCTTGATCGCTTGAAGGAAGATCCTTCATCATGAGCAACTACAAGAGGGAAGCATCAATCAGGCCACCGATTTTTTATGGAACAAACTTCGTATATTGGAAGGTAAGAGTTATTGCCTATCTTCAATCTCTGGGTACAAAAGTTTGGGATATCATAGATACAGGGTATACTTTTCCATCAACAACTCCCACAGATCCGGCTGAGAAGAAGAAATATGAAACAAATGCAAAGGCGGTCAATACTCTATTGGGATGTCTATCGCAATCAGAATTTGTCAAAGTTATGCAGTATAAATCCACAAAGGAAATATGGGACAAGATTGTTCTAAGCTACGAAGGAGATGATCAGGTAAAACGAGCAAAACTTCAAACCCTCAGAATTCAGTATGAAAATCTCAGAATGTACAATGATGAAAGTGTGGCTAACTATTTTCTTCGTGTAGATGAGATTATAAATTGTATAAAAAATTTGGGTGAAGAAGTAAAAGAGACTGTAGTGGTTGAAAAAGTTCTAAGATCTTTGTCCCTTAGGTTTGAATCTAAAGTTTCTACAATAGAAGAAAAGGAGAATCTTCAAAACCTTAAAATGTCACAGCTGCATGGAATTCTAACTGCTTATGAAATGAGGAAAGGAGGACCATCAAACAGGAGAGAAGTTGCCTTCAAGGCTTCTGGCAAAGGAGACTACTATGAGTTAGGACACATATCAGATGAAGAAGAAGAATCAAATTTTGTCAAAAATATTCAACGGGGTGCTAGACGATTCCGAGGTAAGTTACCTTTCAAATGCTTTGCTTGTGGAAGAGTAGGTCACTATGCTGCCAAATGTACTCACAAGGATAAGATTGACAAGGGGAAGGAACTTATTAGATGGAACAAGAAACAAAATGCAAATAAGAAAATCTATTACACTCATGAAGATAGTGATGGACTATCAAATAGCGATGAAGATGAACGAGGTAATCACTATAAAATTTTAATGGCCTTTGAAGATGATGATTACATGGATGCTATAGATGTGGATGGCTTTTATGAAGAGATTACTAGACTCAAAGCATGTTTAGAAGAAAAGAATATGATCATTGATACTCTACAATTTTAACTTGATGAAAAAGAAAAATTTCTTGAGAAGTTAGAATGTGAAATTGTTGGCCTTAGAAAAGAAATTGAGAAAACAAAGGCCCTTAATATTAAATTTGTTAAAGGATCTGAAACTCTGGATGAGATTATCAATGCGCAGCGTTCCCCTCTAATCAAGATAGGTCTGGGGTATAATGGAGAAGCATCTCAAGCTTCCACCTCCAAAAGTTATCTTGATGCAGCAAGGAGTGAGAAAAGGCCCAATAGAGATCATCAGGTAAATCAGGGACAATCTTCCTCAAGAACGAACAAAGAATATCAAGAAAATCGGGGGCATGCTACCTTAAGGACAAACAGAAACTACAACTAGCCACATGTAAAATCTTCCCAATTTTCTTCAAGAATGGATGTCAGTAGAAACTACAATCGGTTGGATGATAGTCGCAGGAATTTCTTCAATGGCCAATGTTTCTCTTGCCATAACTTTGGTCACAAAGCAGCTCAATGTCTTGCCTATAAGACAATCATGACTAGAGAGGCTCAAAAACAAAGAAGTGTGCCTGCAATCACAAAGAGGACCTATAACAACTTTTCCGCCCTTGAAAGTGAAATTGAATGTTCTATTTGTAATAATTTTGGTCATGAAGATTATGAATGCAAGAGCAGGCTTTGGAAGACAACTCAGAAGGAACAAACTTCAAGTGCCAAATCATGGAGAATGAAGGAACTGCAACCAGAAATATGTGGAATAACTTTATATGTAGAAGGACGGGAAAATCAATGGTACATCAAAAGCGGATGTTCGAAGCATATGATAGGTGATAAAGAAAAACTTGAATCATATACTACTTTAGAAAAGGGAAAGAAAGTTTCTTTTGGAAATGATACCCCTGCAGCCATAAAAGGAAAAGGATTGCTCAGTTGAAAGATAAGGTCAAAGCTGGAAATGTTTTGTATGTTGATGGCTTGAAGCATAATCTATTGAGTGTCAGTCAGATGTGCGATAATGGAACCGAGGTAATCTTTCGATCAGATGGGTGTAGTGTTCATGATCTTGATACAGGAAGAATAGTAATCAAAGGCAGAAGAACTCCAAATAATCTATACATATTTGAAGAAGGAGAACAACAATGTTATTTGAGCAAGAATGATGAACACTGGTTATGGCACCGGAGGTTGGGGCATCTAAGCTTTTCACAAATAAGGAAAGCATGCAAGTACCAGGCATTTCGTGGTCTTCCAGACATCAAAATTCCAGACAACACCATATGCAAATCATGTCAGTTTGGGAAGCAAACCAGAACTAACTTCCCTGAGAAGGAAGGATCAGCCAGCAGGCCTCTTGAG